>JAKOGH010000316.1:0-26447 GCA_024811115.1 Terana coerulea
CATATGTACCGCCGATCTCCATGTACATGTGTAAACTAGTGGCGGTGAACGAGTCATGATCCGTGTGGCTTGCGAAGAGCGCCAACTAAGTTCAAGGGACCTTGCGGTGGTGATTTGGGAGAAGCTATACACAAATACGTGGAGGTGCCCGCCACACTGACATGACGCGGAAGGCCGAGGGTTTCGCCCGTTTTTATGCCGTGGAATCGAGCGGCACCCACGCTGACTGGGGAAAGCCCAGACAAGGGTAACTTCACGGCAGATGCACTGTTGCAGACGTCGTGCGCCGCTCCAGGCCGTAATGACAGGGCTACCTCAAGATGGCTGCTCAGATAGCTTCCTTGCTTCACGACGAGGTTTGCTCACCGTTAGAACAAGCGATACACCGAGCTGAACCGCCCGGAAATTACGCGCCCTACGAAGGATAATAGCAGGTCGGTTTAGGCTGTCTCACGTTGCCGTCACGACAAATCAGCGCTGCGGTCGGCAAGCAACAAGTACGCATGCTCCGAATGCTTGCGACATGTACCAATGCCGGCTGCCTCAGGGGGCTGAGGCAGGGTCGCCGCTCCTTGACATCCTAGGGTTCGAGGGCCCACGCCGCCGCTGCATTTTACGGGATTCCATGCCATCCGAATGAGAGAAGTACCCTCGAATAGCTGTTCAGCCAGTACAGCGGATGCTGGTATAGCATGTATGACTGATCCGTCGTCCTTGCATTGCTATTTCGGTGGTGATGACTCCAGACCGCAGGAACGCAGCGCACCGCATGTCGCCGTAGCATCTCGGCATTCGCATCTGGTGACTTCTGGTGCTGTAGCCAAGGTGCCTGGATCCATAGACTTCGCCTTATCCGACGAAACATACACACCGGCATGTTCCTCGAGCAGATAAGACCGATCATTTTGTGGTGGCGAGCGCCGGTCTTCTGAAATTCCTACACAATTTGGACAGTCAGCTCCCTGGCATGCCGGATGGCAAGAGAGATGATCAGCACTAGGACTTGTTAGGAAGGAAAGAACAACCACCTTCGGCCGACTCTGTTGCTCCACCGTTAGGCAGTGTAAACAACCGCATACAACGGAACTGTATAAAATGTCTCAGTACTTCCCTCAGAGACAGCAAGCCTGAACCACATACCAAGCTCTCTTACCACTCAACCGCACTAAGCCAAGATGTTCACCGTTAGTCATTGCCGTCTCGACAGCGCCCTCATCTGTACTCACCTAGACTTTGCGTGGGCAGACCTTCGAGATCCCCACCGACGCCCACTGCGGCGAGGCGTCCTGCAACTGCAACCAGAGGTGAGCACGCCGTAGCGTACTGCCAGTAGACCGGCGCAACTGACGACGGCGCAGCTGCCAGTGCAAGCCCAACGAGTGCAAGTGTTGAACCGCTCGTTCGCTCAAGGCCGCTTGTGGGAAGCGTCGGTGTCGTTGGCCCGCTCCGTTGTAAATGTGTTTGATACGAGACCGTATATTTGGAATAACTACATGCATTGTTTGAGCACCTGAAACCGCGCGACTGAGATTGGCCGCTTAACGGGTGACCGAAACCGAATACGTACCTGTATGGGAGAAGCGGGAAGATCGCTGCCACCATATATCACTATCAGAAGCCGCGTTGTCTAGAGCCACTGCCTCATTGACACTAGTCACAGCGACGTCAACTACCAGCCGCCATTGATGGAATTACCCCGGCGGATTCATCTTTGCTCAACCGGTGACCCGTGGGCCTGTTTCTCACAGTCAATGAACCTCTGCTGCACAAACCTCGGGCTGATAGATGTGCTCACCAAGACAGAACAAATAACATCAAACAACCATCCCTTCTGCTCGGTTTCGTCCGCAATTCTGGTCTTCACAACGGGATCATCAAAGCAGGCCACCAGCTCAGCGAGTACTCACCGGGGCCGTGAACGCGTTCTGGTTCAGAGGTCAACTGGTGTGGCAGACTGTGACAGAGTTGAAAGAGACTTACTATGTTGCTCAGCGAACCACCACGACATACCCACCTTCAGACCCAGCCCGCATCGCCAAGAAATGTACTCACCCAAGCCAAGAGCGGCAGGCCCGACGCATGCACACTGCGGTCGCCCGGTGCGCAGTTGCGACATCCTGTTGCCGTTGGTCTCGCAATTGCACTCGGCGGTAAACTGACGAGTTACAGCCACCACTTGTGCAGAACTGAGCTTTCTCTCCGAGCATAGCTACCCGCAGTAGGTGAGCGGCGCAGGAAAGGGAATTAAGGGATGCTATTGGTAACATTTTGGACATTGATTCCTACATAAATCCCTTTCAGGATGCTGATGTAGCGTAAGTCGAGTCATACGCCCATGCCTGATAATGAAGCACTCACCTCCCAATAGAATAGACGCAGCATACATCACTGTAGTGATTATCTTCAACCCCTGCCTCTGCAACGCTCCGCTCGCCTTCGTGCTAGCGGCCGGAGGACGACCATCAACACCAGCTTTCTCCCATTGTGACAAAATCTCCGCAGCCAACGCGCAGAGCTCTTGGTTGTTCGTGTTGTCGAAGGATAGAGCATACTTGATAATTAGGCAGGTGGCGAACTCTCTGAAGGCTAGGTCGTTCTTCCGGGGATCTTCAAGGTCTCGATCAGCAAATGTGAACGAACCTGCCAGCGGAGGGATGCCCGAATGTTACAAGGGCAAGCGGCGAAGAGCAGTGAGAACGTACGCAGATCCCGGCGGCTCACTTCACAGCCGCATTCGCCCACTCTTCTTCCACAGCAAGCCAATTTACCATCCAAGAGACATACCGAGGCCGAGGGAGCGAACATTTGGAGCGGTAGGTAGTGGTGATACTGCCCGTCTCTGTCAGGGCCTATTTCGTCCTTCGTCCCTATGCGCAAATCGCCACAAAGAGGATGTTCCGAAGATGACCTGGAAGAGTTGCGTCATGGGGGCGCGTACTACCAAGGACCAGATGTGCAGTGACGACAAGACTCTAGGTGTAGTTCAGATACTTCGGCTCGGAGGTGATGCGATACAGAGTGACGATTGAAATACTGAACGCATCAGTCCAGAGGTAGCGACCCAGGTGTCCTTAGGTCACTGGAGGGAGAGTCCAGCCTTCGGCGCCGTTGGAGAGTGGTGGCGTATGAAGAGGGCCGTATACGTCTTCTATAGCTGCCAAGACTCGGACTTTGTTGATAACGGGGACGTCTTGTGCGACTGTAGCAGGGAACATAGCGGTCAGAATGAGCCATGAGGAGGGGGAAATCGTCTGTGAGAAGTGTCTGAGGCGGTATATATGCACTGGTGTAAAACAAGCCGTAAATGCAGTTATGACTGCTCCGTGACTGCGAGGTCCTCACGGCGTCTCCAGTGACCCCAACAGACGCCGTACCTCAACAGTCATGAGCAGCATTTGGATATGACTTTCCTCGCCGCAAGCAACCTGAGCGGTCATGCTCACATACGCTGCTAGTTGAACGAGGTCGCTGCTGGTCGCCGGATAGGACGAGATGATGTCAATCCGCAAATGGTAATGGTCCGCTTTGTGGCGGCGGCAACATTCCCACGCATGCTGATTACCTCAGCAGCTCTGACAGCAAGTGAGTAGTATGAAAGCTGGTGGCGTGAAAATAAGTGATACAGGTATAAATCGCGAGCACCTTCTCCTAATTAGTTGTTCGTTCCACGGATACTTTGCGCTGTTGAGAGCATGATATCAGGCAAACCGATAACGAGGAGACCAATGCATGATACCGACCCAGTTCAACGTATCGCTGTTTGCGCTCCGGGTCAATGGTTTGAAGTTCTTTCAAGAGACGTTCGCAACCGGCGAGTAGCTTGCTGCGAGCATCTTCCTGCAAGCCTGCTGAGTGTTTCTGTAGCAGCAGACGCTTGTAGTGTACGAGTGACTCCATACACCCTGTGATACAAACCTTAAGCTCTTGCTTCACTGTTCAACGCACCGTGCCACCTACATTTGCTGTCAGGCTGTTCATCTAAAAGTTCTTGTATGGAGTCGATTTCCCTTTGCAACAACATGGGGTCGTCGCCGTTTCCGATTAACCAACGATGGTAAATCCACACGCTTTGATCACCAGGATCCGTGTACATTGCGTTCTTGACCAAATTGAATTCTGCCGTTTGTTAGCAAGGCAGAATCAAGTGGAAGTATTCCATACCTTCTTCCTTCGACTTGAGGGGATCGAGCTTGCCGCTTTCCCATAGCTGACTTAGTACCTTGGATCGTTGATGCCACGCGCTGAAGTTGGAAAAGTTGGCTTCGATCTTCCGCTTCGTATATGCCAGCTCCGAGGCTTCAGAACGCCGAATGGGCATACTATCCAAGACGTAGCGGCGATAGTTCCACGCATGGACTGCAGTAAATCATCAGTCAGAGGATTTTGAAGAGGCAGTCGATAACTTGGAACATACAATTGCGAGCGTCTGCTTCTAGCATCTTCTCCACGACGAAGAGCTCCTTATTCCAGTTGCTCATTCTCCAGCCGTCAGGATCTTCATCATTTGGACCGTCCGGGACGCATGTCAAGCACCACCTTCTGTGATTCCATATAGAGTAAATCTTGGGATGCTGCTTCAACAGCAGGGTGGTCAGATTCAGGTCTTCGGCAAGTAGGTCATTGACTTCAGTCGCTGTTCTGAAGATATTTATTAGCAAGACAAGGGATCTCACTCTGAGACTCACCTTTGTGGAAATATTGCTGCCGTAAATATCTGCCTTCGGAAGTTCCAGACGGTGTAAAACTCGGGGTTTATCCGCAGCATGCGGGTGGTCAAGTCGAATGCCTCGGGACTGAAGTCCTTATCCTTCTTCTACTTGACGATGCTATGTATCAAGCTTGCACGCAAGCTCGATATACACTCACCCGCGCTAAGACAGCATCTGTTAATGCCAGATATTCTTTGAGCTTTGCTTGCTCGCGTTGTCTCTTGCTTTCGAGGGCTTCCTTGCTGTAGCGTACCCGTTTGACATTGTGCTTCGTAGTGGAGAGGTCAAAGGAATTTCCTGAGACAGTATGCTGCGCATGTCACACACCATGGTTCAGCTTCGTTTGCTAGACTTGGGTGCGGTACGTGAGGATTGCGAGTGGATGATGATGATGATGACCAGAAACAGGATCAATTGCCGCCGGCTTGAACGCGTGCTAGGCGCGGTGACGCTCCTTCAACAAGACCTCCAGGACCGTTAGTCTCCGTTGCCGACAATATACGAGCAAAGGTTGGATGACAGTCGATCCGAACCTTGTATATAGTCTGCATCAAGTCGCGGGCGCCCTCGCAGGTGAGGGGCATTTCGCCCAATTTGGCAATCTAGCGCCCGCCTGAAGCCTTCGCTTGAGACCGTTTGTCCTCTTGTACGGAGACCACCGGCTACTATGAGGACCAAAAATTGAGCTGTATAAAGCTCGTAGGTCCTTGAATCTTGCCGTGATTTTTAAATAATTTGTTTTGCTTCGGATTAGGACTGTGTTCAGCCTTACACCGTCTCAGCCTCAGCGAGCCGAGGCTTCCTTGGTCCCTTCCCAAGAAAACATTGTCAAAATATTCGTGCAAGTACAAGATATATATTGGAGACCTCTGACGTTGAAATTTCCGTGGGACTTAGCGTTTGAGGGCAGCAATACACGCGTTCCATCTCACAAGACGCGTCCTAGTGCGGGCGCTTACTTCCAAATTGGGAAGAATGGCCCACACCCGCCAAGGGCCCCGCGACTTGATCAAGACTACAGGACCGTTCACTCGACCACTCCCAAAATGCCGACAGCAACGTCCTCAACACCGACTCTGGACTCGCTACAGGACACATTTCCCCTAACTTTTCCCATACCCACTCCGAAGAGTGTTCCAGACCTCATCTCAACCAAAGACCTCTACAGAGAGGAAGACTTACAACGGAATCCTCTCTCATACAGGACATGGTGGACGGCTATACAGAACACCAAAGAAGCTGCCACTTCTCTGCAGAAGACTGAGGGTCCCCTTGACTTGTCTGCCGACGTTGCTGCGCTCCTAGGTCCTCTAGCGTCCCCCAATGCACGGAAGTCACTGCAACGCCTGACCTACTTATACGAGGCTGCGCTCGTGAACTTCCCGGGATCTTTCAAGTTATGGAAGTCCTATCTTCACACTCGCATGACGTACGTTCTGGGTCGTCTGGTCACGAAGAAGCGAGCTGGAGGCAAGAAGAAGTTCCCTGAGATGAGAGATGCTCTTGAGGATGAGAAGGAGGACATGGAGCAATGGGAAGGAGGATTGGACGGGGTTGTTGGCTGGGAAGAATGGAAGTCGCTTATTGCTACATTTGAACGGGCATTAATGTGGCTACCAAGGGTACGTCTTGTTTATTGGCTCATCCATGCGCTGCTAACTAGTCACATACAGATGCCGAGGTTATGGCTGCTCTACCTCTCGATCTTCAACCACCCGTTCTGCCCACCTCAAATTTCCCATACGCATGCGCGACGCACATATGACCGCGCTTTCCGGACATTACCACCATCCCTTCACTCTCGTATTTGGGTCCGGTACCTGCTTTGGGCGGAGAGCAAGGGTGGCTCTACCACAGTCGCTGTCTACCGGCGTTATCTCCAAGTTGATCCCAGTGTCACCGAACGCTACACCTCCCTTCTCCTTTCGCCCGAGAACCCTGGGCCTCGAGCCCTTGAGGCCGCGAAGCTCCTTCTCTCCTTGGCGAGGAAAGCCGCGAAAGGGGAGTATGTTAGCCCTGAAGCCAAAAGCCCGTATCAACTTCTCTGCGAATGGTTGGAGGTGGTCGAGCAATACGCGGAGGAGGTCGGGTTGGACGTAGACGAGACAGAAGTCTCGAACGCAGCAATTGCTCAAGAGCAAGGCGACGAAGAGTCTGCTGCTCAGCCTCCTCCTGAACCCGCGAAGGTTGACGGCCATCTTATTCGCTTTGCTGGGCCTGCAGTTTCAGTGAACGGAGATGGCAAGCCACTACCCGCATATGACGAAGACGTGGACCCGACAAGCCTGCGTAAGCTCAACATCGAACATATTATCAAGCATGACGGCTTGGAGGTCTACAAAGACCAAGCTGGCCGTCTCTGGACTGGGCTCGCAACATATTGGATCAAGCGCGGTGAGTTCGACCGCGCGAAGAAGACTTTCGAGGACGGTCTAGCATCCGTTCTCACAATCAGGGACTTCACGCAGATCTTCGACGCGTATGCCGAGTTCTCAGAGAGCCTTATCAGTGCTATGATGGAGAGCATAGCGAACCCAGATGAAGACGAGGACGAGGAAGATGTAGCGGCGACTGAGGCCGAGCTTGACGGGAAGATGAAGGAGTTCGAGGACTTGATGGACCGGAGACCATTCCTTGTCAACGACGTGCTGCTAAGGAGAAATCCTAACGATGTACAAGAATGGGAGAAGAGGGTTGCGCTCTGGGGCGAGAACGATGAGAAGGTGACTATTTCTGAATATATTCGCATTCTATGCTCTGACTGACCTTATTTTAGGTGGCAGAGACCTATACGCAGGCACTGTCAACTATAAGTCCTCGCCGGGCAACCGCCAACTTCCACCGGCTGTATGTCAACTTCGCAAAATTCTACGAGGAGGGAGGAACCACCGGTGAGGCAGAGAAAGATCTCGACAGCGCACGGAAGATACTGGAGAAGGCCACGAAGGTCCCCTTCAAGAATGTCGATGATCTTGCTGAAGTATGGTGTGAGTGGGCCGAGCTTGAGATTCGCCACGAGTAAGTCGAAAACATCTGTGTCTTGGTGATATTCCGTTCTCAGCGCAATGCAGAAACTACGATGAGGCTATTCGGGTTATGCAACGAGCGTCTGCCGTTCCAAAGAACACGAAGATCAACTATCATGATCAGGTACGTGCTCCATTCTGCCGATTACATGCGTCTTCTTACATATAAGCAGAGTTTACCGGTACAAGCACGTCTCTTCAAATCGCTCAAGCTCTGGTCGTTTTATGTCGATCTTGAAGAATCCCTGGGAACAGTGCAATCTGCGAAGGCTGTCTATGATAAGATTCTCGAACTTCGGATAGCAAACGCTCAAGTCATTGTGAACTATGCCGCATTCTTGGAGGAGAACAAGTACTTCGAAGAAAGCTTCAAGGTATGATCTCAATCGTAGTGCAGGAGTTACCGTTAATCGCGCCCCACAGGTCTACGAGCGTGGCACAGAGCTTTTCACATACCCCGTGTCGTTCGAGATTTGGAACATCTACCTTGCCAAGTTCACCAAGCGGTATGGTGGGGAGAAGGTCGAACGTGCCCGAGATCTCTTCGAGCAAGCACTGGAGAAGTGCCCGCCAAAGTCATGCAAGCCGATATTTCTCATGTTCGCGGCATACGAGGAAGAACACGGTCTTGCCAAGCGCGCAATGTCTGTCTACGACCGGGCCACTCAGGTTGTCAATGATGAGGACAAGTTCGAGGTATGTTCACACAACTTCGCGTGAATTGCCTGTTTTATTGATGCTTTTTTTTTGCAGCTGTTCACTATCTACATCGCGAAAGCTGCCGCTAACTACGGTCTCACTGCAACACGACCCATCTACGAACGTGCCCTCGAGGTTCTCCCAGATAAGCAAACTGCCGAGATGTGCCTCCGCTTCGCCTCCATGGAGCGCAAGCTCGGCGAGATCGACCGCGCGCGGGCCATCTACGCGCACGCGTCGCAGTTCTGCGACCCGCGGATTCACCAGAACTTCTGGGCGGAGTGGAACAGCTTCGAGATCGAGACGGGCTCGGAGGACACGTTCCGCGAGATGCTGCGCATCAAGCGCAGTGTCCAGGCGCAGTTCAACACGGAGGTGTCGTACATCGCGGCGCAAATGGCCGTGAAGAAGGCGGATGGGGAGGACGACGACGACGAGGCGCCGCCCGCAGACGCGATGGCCGCCGCAGAGCGACAAGCTGGGGGCGGAGCCAAAGGACCCGCGTTCGTCGCCTCAACACAGAACCCCAATATAAGACCGCAGGAGGCCGCTGAGCCCGCAGCGAAGCAGAAGAATGAGGATGAGATCCAGATCTCGGATGATGAAGACGTGTAGTCTACTCACTTTGTGTCTTTTGCATTTGGCCTGTTTGTTGCTTGCGCTATTTTGTACTATTCCATCGCTCTATCTCGACGTCGCAGAGGTCTTCCCACTGCGCGTCCCAACCCCCATCTTCGAGGAATGGTTGTGCAAGCCATTTTCCAATGGCATTGCGAGACTCTTCGAACGAGACTGTGTGGCTCCTAAGCGTGTTCACAACCTCCATGTGCATTTGCAGGCTACGGTGGTATGGTACGAGAATCTGAGGAAGGCATGTAGCTGAGGAAGTGAGACAGGATTCCAGAATTGGGGAAGGCAGCGGCGTACCAAACTTTTCCAAGGACCACGTCACCCACAAGGGTTCTTGCACAAACTGCCAGCCTTTCGTTTTGTGAGCGTCGGCAACTACGGCGTCCAGGGAGTCGACTAGCATGTTCATCTTTTGGAATTGTTTCCTCTGTAAATCACCCAGTGTCATCGAAACCTTTTGCCCATGTTAAATAAAACCAAGCATACCAGTTTTGCAACGACTGTGTCAAGTTGTGCGATGCGGTTCTCCATAATTGAGAGCTTAGGCTCCACTATTCGGTGCTTGGGCTGGGTACCCGCGGGTACCAATTCCAATTCATTACTACAGTGCTATCAGTAAAGGCTACAAGAGAAATTGATGGTACGCACTCAAGTTCCGTTCTCGCGTCTATGAGGCCCTGTGCCGCCTTTACGCCATCGACCAGGACGATGTCATCCCAGTTCTCGCACACCGTCCGGAGTTCTTGCAACACGCTTCTGATTTTGCGGTGGTACGTAGACTCATTGGAGCGCAAGGGGGACTGAGGTTGCTGCGGCGCTTTCGCCGGAGAGGACGTGGGGGTCGAGGGGCCTCGGAACGACGCAAGCCTCCCGCTCATGTGGAATGGCGGAGAGCAGGTAAGGACTGGGTAAGGGCGCTAGCTAAGGTCGAAATTGCCTGTGGGCGCTTTTGTCGCGTGAAGCGGACGCGTCTGACGGCAGTGATTTGTGTTTGATCGCGGTCTATCCGCCACACCTCCACCGTGACCTCCACGTCCCAGCCATGCAGACAACAGACAAGTCCAACTTTCTCCGCGCAGAGGCTGAACTTATTTTAGATGATGTGTGTACTCTCGAAACTCGACTCCCAAGCTACTCACGTCTGTCCAGGCCCGTAAAGCGAAGTCTGAGCGTATCAAAGACCTCGGCGAGCCCATCAAGCTGACAGGTGTCGCTTTGGGCCTGCAAATTGAACATAATTTTGCATGGATAGCGGAGAATACTGCGACGCTTAAGAAGATAGATCTGGAGGTGAGAGTACCAATGACGTTTCGCTGTAATTGAAGACAAAGCGAGCTGCCAGGTAGAGTGGGAAGACTGCCCAGATATACCGAGGGCACACAGCACCGGTCACTTCGCTTGCGTTTCACGACAAACCGGCAGGATCTGGTAATGGAAAGCTACTCATAAGCGGCTCATGGGACAAAGTGAGCTGCCGAATATCAGCTGTGACATGCGCTCATATACCTCTAACAGAACATCAATGTCTGGGATACCGAGGTTCGCCCCTATATCTTATGTGCACCTTTTATATGCTCAACAAACTCTCATAGACCAAGGCTTTGATATCCTCCACACCAGCACATGATGATTTTGTCAAAGCGCTCTTGGTGATACCCTCGCTACAGCTTCTCGTGTCTAGCAGTTCAGACAAGATTGTTCGGTTCTGGTACGCAGCAGACTGAACATGCGCATACGACTTCTCTCATACAGCTTTGCTATATAGGGATTTGTCTTCTCTCGAGACTGGAAAGCCATTGTCGTCCGCCGGATCTATCTCTGCTCATACAAGACCCGTCGAGTCCCTCGTCGCCCGGCCATTGTCGGATGGCTCCGCTATATTATACACAGCAGACACCATGGGCATTATCAAGGCTTGGGAATTGCAGAAAGAAAGCGAACCTGCACCCAGGTGGCGCGCCATCCAGAAGGACGAGCTTTCTCATCATCAGACGAAGATACACGAGGCATGGTGGGGGACGGACAGCTGTGGACAGGTTTGCACGATATCTGTTAGTTCACCAATCATAGCTGCTAACATCGATACAGCTTCTGCAGACGACACCGTTCAAACACACTTTGACCCACCGGTGGATCCCAAGAGCCAAACACGGCCCATGCCCCCGCTCGCGCACCCAACCGCCGTGCGCGCCGTCCTCCCTCTACAGATCACGCCACTCGCAGAGCCGTACGTCCTCACGGGTGCGGGCGACGTTATCCGCGCGTACGACGTCTCTTCGCCGGACGAGCCAGAATTACTTGGCGAGACGGACGCACACTGGCACGATGTGACCGCGCTGCGGCTCTGGATGCGCCGGTCTGCCATCGAGGGCGAGCCGGGCAAGGTCAAGGTCGAGCCGTGGATCGTGAGTGCGAGTCTGGATGGAACGCTGCGGAAGTGGCGGTTGCTGGGTATGCCTTCACGTACTTTGCTGGGTGTCGACACTAAGCAGTTTACTCAGAGTTGCTTCACCCTCCAAAGCCCAAGGTGGAGGAGAAAGCAGCGCCGCCCCCGCCGGCTGAGGAGAAGAAAGATGATGCGTTTGGGATGACGGAAGACGAGGAACGCGAACTGGCCGAGCTCATGGATGACTAGATTTGAGAGAGCAGTAGATGGTACAGTACATATACATGGTCCGAAAGTCCTGAAATACGTAAGAGAGAGAAAGAAAATGTACAGTTGATAACTGAAAATTTCGCTATAGCTTGCTCTTTGGGAGGATGTAGCTCGTGGCGTTGCTCAAGCTCTTGGCGGCCGTGGTCACCAATTCATCAACGATTGCCTTCGCAGGCTTGATGTCCTACGAAGCAACGGGTTTTCAGCGACGAGCATGCTCACAATGGCGAAATAGCTTACGTTGATGGAGCCAGCCACTTTTCCCATAAGCCATGATCGACCTTCGAGAGACTTCTCGGGATGCGCCTCCAATTCGACCTCATGTGGGATCTTGCCTTGCGATGTAAGCTCTATAATCTCGGCCTGCCGGGACTTCTCCCTGTCAGGTGAGTGAGCCTCTGAATACAAAGCGATACCGAGGACAATCCACATACCAAGCAGCGACGTAAGGCGTCTTCTTCACGCTCATCGGCCTCCCCGAATACACAAGCGTCCGCACCGTATCGTCGTATCCAGCATCAAGCAGTTCCTGCTTATGCTTTGGAGGTGCGCCTGCCTCCTTCGCTTGCAACGAAGCGTGTGCCCACCCAGACGCCGGCTGCGCCGTACGACAACGCAACGGCAAGGCCGCGTCCGTCGGCAATACCGCCCGCGGCGACGACCATGACAGGTTGCCCGGTCAGTGGGCTAATGGCGTTCTTGCAAAGGTCGACGCAGGCGGGGATAAGGATGGAGAACGGCGTGTCGCCAGTATGACCGCCGCCCTCTCCGCCTTGAGCGCATATAATGTCTACGCCTAAAGATCATGTTTTAGCGAGAGGTGGACTGTAAGAGGTATCCTGCATACCTTGAGCTAACGCCTTTGGCACGTGCTGGAGGTATGTTCCATTAGAACGGGCTTAATATGGTCTCGAAGGTGTATGTTCTCACTTTAGGATGTCCGACCATGCTTCAAACATTCTGTCAGAGATCTCTCCAAACGCAGGCGGCAAATTGACTTACTTCATGACTGCTATCCCGGCGGCGTGAAGTTTGTCGACCATCTCTTTGGTGGGACACCAACGGCACAAACAAACAGTGCCGCCTTGTTCTTGATGATAACCTCGGTGAGTTCGGGAAGTTGACCTTTGGTGTAGTCATACTGAATTGACAGTTAAGAGGAGAGATATTGATGAGTGCCATGCAAAGTCCAGAGGTATGCAACATACGTTTGTCTTGCGAGCCTTTCCTCCGACTAGAGGAATGAGGAGGTCAATGCCAAACGGCGCATTCTTGTCTTCGAGATGCTTCTTGATGTCGTCTATCGACTCTTGTAGCATCTTAGGTGTTTGGCGTAGTCCGCCAATGACGCCAATACCGCCTGCAGCCCGTGAGCATGAAAGAGAGAGTTACGCGCTTTATACTTGAAACGTACCTGCGTTGGTCACGGCTGCTGCTAGCTTAGGCCCAGCAGCTACATTCATGCCTAGCAACATGCTTTGAGTACATCGCAGCGCGTCTGAGCAGTCCGTGGGTACTCACCAGCAAGCATGACCGGATGATTGATGTTAAATAACTTGGTGAGGGGCGTAGAGAACACTGGCGGCGACGACGGCATGGCGGGCAGATGAAGAACGTCGTAGTGATGTGGACGCAGCCATCCTGTCCCCTCTGTTACTACTTATACCTCTCTGAGTGTCCAGGAGCAAGAGCAGTCCGGGGAGAGTGCCCCAGCCGAGTGCCGGTCCGCCCGTCACGCGACCCCCGACGCTGCCTTTCCTGGAGAGCTCTGGCGCTTACATCATCCTCCCCAATTCCGACGCGCCTCATTCGTCCGCAGAGCCTGATTGGCACGAAATGGCCTCCTCCTCCGCAGACAAGTGTCCCGTCGACCACAAGACTGTCGCCGCCGCGCAGCCAGACCAGTGCCCTGTAGACCATGGCACACACGGCGCGTCCTCAGAGCAATGTCCCGTCGACCACACCGCCCGCTCGTCCTGGACGAGCTTGTTCTCCTCGAAAAGTGATGCACCTACACCTGCGCCGGCACCTGCAGCTCCGGCGCCGAGCTCGTCGCTGAATACGCCGCGCCTCCCGATAGACCGGGAGACGTCGAGCATACCGCGCCTCGACGGCTCGAACTGGGTGTACCCTCGCAGGCCCAGTTCTACGCGGCCATGGAGCGGAAGAATCACAACCCCCAGGCCCCGGACATGAAGGTCATCGTACCGATACACAATGCGGTAAACGAGCGGGCGTGGGCGGAGCTGATGAAGTGGGAGGCGGGGCAGGGCGGAGAGAAGTGCGGAGGCCTCAAGCTTGTGAGCTTCAAGGGAAAGCCCAAGGAGAGAACGCCGAGGGCACGGTGGAACTCGCTGCTAGGGTGCGCGGACCTTTTGACCAACGTATGGTATGTGCTGACCGCATATTAGGTACTCACCCCCTTTGACCGGCATGACTGGGTCGTCGACCGATGTGGAACACGCTTGCGATATGTCATCGACTTCTACACCGGTCGTGCCCAGGGACCAGCCTCGAATGTCTCGTTTTACCTCGACGTACGGCCAGCACTTGACAGCTGGGAGGGTGTGCGGCTGCGTGCTACAAAATTTGTTGAGCGATGGGTTGGAGACTTGTGGTCATCGTCTCCCACCGCCGCGAAAACAAGCCCATAATCTCAGCTCACACCTCAGATAGATTACATTATTACAGCATGGAATAATATCACCGCTCCTACCGCACGAGAAAATGTATCTGGGCTGAGACATCAACGTTTTCCCTTCGTCTTCTGCTTTTTTAGGTGGAGGTTTACGTTCCTCCTCATCCTCACTGCTCTCCTCCGCCTCACTAACTTCATCCTCGCTGCCCTCTTCACCTTCGCTAATCTCCTCTTCATCATCCCACACACCCTCCTCAAAGTCTTCCTCTCCAGATGCTCCGGCACCCTCCAAATCTTCGTCTTCCGCCTCAGCTTCATCCTCTTCATCTGAACCGCCCTCCTTAGACGCCTTTTTCCGCTGCACGTTCCTTTCCTGCTCCTCACGCCGCTGCTTCCGGAGCTTCTCTTTAGCTGCATGTTCAGCCATTTGCGCGGCGGCTTCGGCCTTCGACTTCTTGACTGTAGGGGAAGATTATGAGTAAAGAACAACAAGGCCGCGACGGAAGGACTCACCGAGCTCGTGGTAAATGACATTTCCCTCTTTACCGGGGACGCCCTCCACAATCTTGATGAGTCGAAGCTCCATTCGAGGCCCAATCTCGTCTAGCCTAACGGCTCTCCGCGAACCTCTTTTATTGTTTCGTCCCACATAGTCGTCTGCAAGAGAAATGGCGTCCAGATCATCTCCTCCGACGCTTGATGCTGACGAGGCAGCAGACTCGTAGCCATCACTGCTGGGGCCGGGCTCGCCCTTTTACGAAGCAAGAAGTCGGCGACATCCTTCTCGTTGCCCAGGTCGAGGACGCCCTTCGAAGTGGTAGATTTTGCGGTGGCGCCCTCAAGCACCTTGCGGACGCGTTTCGAGACGCCGTACGGCTTGACGGTGATGAGGAAATGGCGGAAGTCGACGGTGCCTCGCTCGGCATTGTAAGATATGAGAACGACGCGCCGCGCGGAGGACAGGGAGATCGTTTTGGGAGAGAGGGGTGGAAAGAGGGTTTGGAAGGTTTTCATGAGAAGAGAGAGATGTGGAGGTGTGCCAGGCCCGGGTTGTGGGAAGGAAGCGAGTACAAGCTGTTGCAATTGTCAGTCCAAACGAGCTGATGCCATATGGTCAATTACACTCACCAGAGGCGGGCTCAGATATTCCACTGTACCAATACTCTTCGCTCTACGTGACGTCCTCGTGATATCTTTGAGAAGGCTATACCTCTCAATCCGGAAGGAGAGCGTCGGGCCCGCGGGTAACCTGACTATCCGCAAAGATGGGGCAACGTCGGTGAGGGTGAAGGCAAGCAAATGTGTGACCCCAAGCGCAGGAGCCATAGTCATGAAATCTTTCAGCTTGTTGCGTGCTCGTTCCTTCACTTGCAAAGCGTTCAGCATATCTCGCAAAGTTTTCCATTAAAAAAACGACTGACCCTAAGTCGGCTAGCGGTATTGGGTTCCATGACCTTGCGCACATCGCGAACGAGCTGCGTGAGGGAGGCCCCGACCTGGCCGTGCTTTAGGACAAAGGACTTGGGGACGCCCTCTGCAGTCCCGGGGCAGAAGCTACACCTCCCTTGAGATGCGTGCGGTTTTTACGTCGGCGAGCCATAGTGAGTAGAGTCTGTGCTGAGCTGAGTGCAGCTTGAAGGAATAATTCTGACAGACGCTGAGAGGGCTGCTGTTTGCGCACGCTTGGCGCTCCGGCGGGATCAGCAAAGAAGGCAATCTGGCGGATCAGCCGGCGTTGTGGAAGGCGGCGCTCGCTTTGGCAACTTCGTTTGAAAGAACGTCCACCATGTTCGAGGGGTACGACTTTCAAGTCTGGTCATTGGCTGACGAAGAACAGCCTAGTTTCGCTATAAGGTCGTGTGTAATCTCGAGTGAACTCCATGTCAACTCTAGCTAACAGGAGTGTATAGGAATTAAATGTCAAACTGGAGCATGCACTATGGCTCAGGCTGCCAGGCCAATGTCAGTCAAGTACGCACCCTCACAGAAACTTCTGATTGACACGTACTGCACTTCTCAATGTGCAATCGAGGAGTGTAGGGCGCGCCAACGTGCTCTGAGAGGGTAGTGTGTCAAGCCAAAACAGGCAAGTAGTACCGTTTTGGCTCGCTAGAACAACGCCGCATTGTCCAACGACGCATTGCATCTCAGCCATCAGTGAGTCTTCAGCAGTGACTACTACATGATGGACGAAATGCTGAGCTTGACTCAATCCAGCTTCACGGCTGTTGATGATGTGACGGCTGTCGATGATATGCAGAGTCGTCGGCCACCGAGTCGGTTCCTACCATGCAAGCTGGGTTGGCAACCATCCGCACTCGCCTCGCTAGCCTCAAGTACCTCCGATTCCCAATCTTTGGGCCACGACGACAAACTCTTTCACTCACCGACGACCTCCGAGTCGGTCTCTCTTGCCTTTGGGCAGCCCGTCCTTCCACGCCGACGACCTCCGAGTCGGCTCTTCCACCACCTGCAATGTGTGCTCCAGCTGTCCCGCGGTTTTTGCCGTCGTTCCCGTCAACATCTACCCTCTCGTACCGACGACTTCCGAGACGGACTCCTTCCATATACCGACGCCCTCCGAGTCGGTTACCGATATATTTCCATGCAAGCTGGGCGCGCAGCTACTTACATTTGGTGATATTGAGTGCCTCCGGTCCTCAATCCCTCTGCTTCAATGACGAACTCTTTCACCCTCCGACAACCTCCGAGTCGGTTCCTTTCTGCCTTTGGACAGCCCCTCCTTCCACGCCGACAACCTCCGAGTCGGCTCAGCCACCAGCTGTGTGCTCCATTTGTCCCGTCGTTCGTCTCAGCGTCGTCACCGCCAAAGCCTCCCTATGATACTGATTTCCGAGTCGGTGTCCGTCGTCCTCATACCGACGACCTCCGAGTCGGTGCTCTCCAAATGCAACTGCGCTTGCCATCTGCATCAGCTCGCTGGCTTACGAGCTCCTCCACCGGAACCTCTTCATACGTATGCTAGCAGTGCGTGGCTCTACGCATGCTAGCCACTCCCTAGAAATAGCCTGAGACTATAGGGCTGCTTAGCTCTGTATATCTAGTCTACTCTCCTTCGAACTGGGAATTCTACGACGCTGCACGCCATCGAAGTTGCTGCAGCACATCAACTCCCTTCTCAATGTCGGCTAATATTGGCGATGACCCCTCTGGACCTCTCACTGGCTCGCGCTCAATGGTGGATCCTTTGACCCACCGACCCAGTTATCGCAGGCGGGTAACCTTCAGACCTAGGAGCTGTCTGCGCTCAGTGCCGACAATTCTCGTCCGCAGCTGTTTTGAACCTCCCACTGGTTCGCGTACAATGATGGATCATCCGACCACCACCCCCGCTCTGGAAGGCGGGCATCTCTCCAGTTCTCTTATAGAACCGCGCTTAATAACGACTTCCTGTAGTCGTTTCCACCCTTACTTCTTCGTCACTTGTATGTTCATGTATCCTTCTTCTGGCAACGTTTGGTATCTCACATACAGTGTTCCATGTCAAAACTGTTGTCTACGCAATATCCATCAGGAATACACCCCGCTGACTGTAAAGAATAGTCAAAATCATATCGTTGACCATCCCGCCTGTGCTTGAGTATCCAACGGTTCTTGCTAAGATTGCGAAAGGCATAACCCGGACATCCATAGAGGAGGACAAGTTTAATCTTGTACCTTGAAGTTCCACCGTCTGACTAGACTGGATCAATTTGTAACGTGCTCGTGCAAGCTATAGTAAATCTTAATACGGCACCATTCGAACAGGTGGGTGTGCACTGTGCAGCTGGCTGGAGTCATTATCTATCGTTCTGGAAGTTAGAGAGTCGGGAGCCGGGAGTCGGCGGTGAACAAGTCGAAGCAATGCGAAAAATAAGTAATGACGCAAAAAGCGTCACCTGAGCGATTCGAACACTCGCGTGCAAAGCACAACCGCTGACAGCTACGAATAGCAGGCGATCCCGTTAACCACTCCGGCAAAGTGACTTAAAGGGTGCGTTGTGTCTATTTATATAGTCGGTTTGTTAGATGGGGCAGGGTATCGGCGGTCAGTGCGGAGGGCGGGTGTCGGTCTCTGCTTCTCTCTCATTACACTCGGCATGCTTGACCACTGCTCGATATCTCACAAGGGTACTTCCTATCCCGTTCTTTCTTGCATTTGTGGCTCACCAAATAACAGGTGGGGTTGTCCTCTGGTCACGCTCCTTCACACCTGCTGCTTCTCAGACCGCCAACTCTTCCGCCTCTCCCGTAAACTCGCTCATCCGGGATGCACTCATAGAGGGTCGCTCGGCAGAATCCCACTTTGAGAAGGATGGTTATGCCGTGAAGTGGTCATTCGTAAATGATCTAGAGCTCATTTTCGTGGTGCGCTTGCTCTGTCGCCTGTTAGTCTGTTTCACAGCTAAATATAATGTTTAGGTCGCATACCAACGTATCCTCCAGCTCACCTATGTCGACGAGCTGCTCGCCGCTCTGAAGGCTATATTTGTCAAGATGTTTCATCCATTTCTCACCACATTTGTGGCCTCTCTACACGCATCCTCATCTGCTACCGCGGTGAAGGTTGCGTCATCAAGCACAGCGTCCGAGACAACTCTCTCTTGGGACTTCGCCAGCACATTTTCCCAATGGGACAGCGTGTTCAATAATTTGCTCAAGACATTGGAGGCAAGGGCCGTGAAGGTGTGTTAACAGCCTTGCCCAGGGTTTATGTGTATGCTAAGCTTTCATACAGGAACGCAAGTCTCGGCTGAACCACATCGCTCCTCAAGCACAACTTCCCGTTGACCCAAGTCCGGTATCTGACTCTGACGATCAAAGCACCAGTGCGTTTGCATAGTGCTTCATTTGTCCAGCCTAACTTCGGTCTGCGAGACTAGTTCCCTCACAAGCAGTGACGACTGCTATCGATGAAGAACAAATCGCACGAAATGTGCAAGCCCTCAAAAATCGATTGAAACCGAAGGGCTCAGCAAAGGGGGTGCAAGAAGGGGGGTGCGTGGGGCGAGTGCAGGGTACGGGAGTGGGTTGGACAGTGTCCCGGGCTCTGAGTGCGTTAACATCCCCTTTATCAGCCTTGTTACCCTTGACTCCTCCTCCATCATCCCGCAAGCCACATCACTCTCGCATGCATATATTTGTGAATGAATTGGCTGACGATAAGCATTATTTCGCAGCTCGGATACACCATCGAAAGCAGCAAAGAAGTCCAAAGCGAAAGTCCAACGCAAGTGGGGAGACCAGGCACCCTCTGAGAGCGACATGGCTTCTCTGGATTTCAGCTACATCGAAGTTGATTCCCCGGCTTCTGAGCGTGGCGCTCTTGACCTGAATGCTCTGGTGGACCAAGCATCCTTAGGCACAAGGACTGACACCGGATTGTACGAAGTCAAGGATTGGGAGTTTGACGCATCTCCTTCGTCCTCCGTGGCTGCAACAGCCAGCACGCCATCGACCTCGAAAGGGTCGCTCGGGACACTTTCCAATCTCTTTGGAAAGCTGACAGGCAGCAAGACGCTGACACAAAGCGACCTTGCACCTGCCCTTGAAGGGATGAAGCAGCACCTCATGAAGAAGAATGTTGCGAAGGAGATTGCGGATAAGGTGGTAGAGGGTGTCGGCGAAGACCTTGTCGGGCGACGCATCACAGGGTGGAATGGGACAAGCACCGCAGTCCGCCAGGCTTTGTCGGCGAGCTTGACGAGGATACTCACACCGAAGACAAGTACAGACCTCATGCTTTCCATCCGCAGCAAGCTGTCGGAGAACCAGGCGAACACGATCGGTGGGCAGGCCAAGAAAGACCCATACAGTATCGTGTTTGTGGGAGTTAACGGCGTTGGGAAAAGCACGAACTTGAGTAAAGTTTGCTTTTGGCTTGTGCAGAATGGGATGAGGGTGTTGATCGCAGCTTGTGACACATTCCGGTGCGCGCCCCTCCTTTAGAACTATAATTTGGCTGTATTAATCATGCTCACTACAGGAGCGGCGCAGTCGAGCAGCTCCGGGTCCATGTTCGTAATCTATCTATGCTCGGTGTCAACGGAGCGACAGACAGTAAAGGCCGTGTTGAGCTCTATGAGAAAGGTTACGGCAAGGACGCTGCAGGTATTGCCCGTGAAGCGATTGGTTACGGTATGTTATCCAGCTGTTGCCTACCTGTTGATCGCTCTGCTCACATGCGTTCATGCACCTCAGCGAAAGAGCATGACTTCGATGTCGTCCTCATCGACACTGCCGGCCGTATGCAAGATAACGAGCCGCTCATGCGCGCTCTAGCGAAACTTGTCTCGACGAACAGCCCGGACAAGATATTGTTCGTCGGAGAGGCACTTGTAGGCAACGAAGCTGTCGATCAATTGACGAAGTTCGATCGAGCGTTGAGGGACTTCTCGAGTGCGTCGACAGGCGGCTACGGCGGCGGCGGGAAGGAGAGGGGTATTGATGGGATGATTGTAACGAAGTGGGACACGGTTGATGACAAGGTACGTCTTTTCGTACAGAAGAGTTTCACGGTGTTGATGAATCCTTTGTACGTAGGTCGGCGCGGCACTGTCGATGACATATGTCACTGGCCAACCTATCGTTTTTGTTGGATGTGGTCAAGTAAGCTCACTGATAATATTCTTATGTGCCAGTGATGCTGACCATTCTCGTGCTTCACAAGACTTACACCGATCTCCGCCAGTTACGGGTCTCAAACGTCGTGCAAGCCATCCTGAATGATTAGTGTTCCATGTCTTGTGTTGTGTTTCTTGATTCATTCCCACCATTTAGGAAATGTTAGGGCTCGCAGCTGTTGTAACTACCAATCGTCTCCCAGTCTCGAGGTGGATACTCTTTCAAGTCGCTACTAGTTAGAACTGTCAGTTGTCTATAATAGACTAAATTCCTGAATTCCTCGTAGACTCAGGAGACAGAGCAATGTAAATTCTATCGTGTGTTAGTAATGCTAAGTACTAATTTTAAAGTAGTCGGTAGTAACTTGTAAGTACGGTGGAAAAGTTTAAACTTTACACTGTACAGTGCAGTGATGTGAAAGCCGCTGGATATCCATCACAGCCAGTGTTTATCCATTTTGCTGCCATGGTCTGGCTATACTCGGCGTGGTTTTGATGATGGGACGGTGGTTATTCTCACGCTGGATGGCAATGCCAAACGGCCGTGCTTCAGCGCTTCGCGGTAATCAGCACGTGATCAACGTCCATGCTCAAACGGGAAGGACGCCCGTGGACAGCTTCTGATTGGTTGAGCATTGGCCAGCCAGGCGTGGGAATAACCACCGTGGTTTTACGGCCAATGGATATCCACTAGTCTCGTTCCCAGGACCCTCGAGTGCAGCAGAGGCTGCAAGCGTTTGTCCCTGCGGGACGCCGTGCGAGAATCGGCGGACGCCGAGCACGGAAACGCTGTCGAGGGTCTGGTGAATTTCGGAAGCGCGGGTGTAGATAGCTCGCACGTGACGCGACCAGCTCCCTCTCATCGCCTTGCTCGTTTGTCCTGAGGCTCATATGCTCTATATTCTCAAAGGCTGAGGTTGTCATATCTCTCTGTATACTAGCCAACAGGTTATAACATATAGAAATAATTTTTGGAGCGCATATATGCCACAGAAATGGTGTAATAGCATATATAAGAGTTCAGCTTCTGATTATATTTGAGGCTCGACATGGTGCAAGTACGGGATCAAGAACTTCAAGATCTGTTGTGTGAATGGTGCTTAAGAGGTTCTAGGGAAATATGAGAGACTGAGACCGCAAGGAAGTCTCGCGAAACCTATCCTCGAGAGAATGTGCAGCAACGCTCGCATTGTGCACATACCGCATGCCCCCATACACCTTCAGACCCGAGCAAGACCCTCCATCCATATGACATGCTCCAATGCGCCGTCGCCGAATGTTGACACGCTATTATACCGACTGTGTCTGGTAGTATCCCGGATGCCGACGTATGCTGGTGTTTTGACGTCGTATGGTGCCGAAACGACAATCTCGGGATGTCTTGAGTTGTCGCGGTGGTAGAGAGGATTGTTTGAGAGTGCAAGTGGGAAAATGGAGGTGCACGGAGAAAGGGAGGAGGAAAGAAAGAGGGCGAGCTCACGACGCTCGACGCGCGAGAGATCCCAGGGTCGCGTCACGTGCGAGCTGCCTACACCCGCCTAGGCGAAACTCACCAGACGCCCTGTGGCATAGCCGTTAAGGCTCCAACCCTTTACTTTACCTTTACAAAATACTTGTAGTTAAAGAGTAAAGAGTAAATAAAGGGTAGTAAACAGTTTATAAAGAGTAAAGACTACTTTGTAAAGTGTTTCCAGCGTCCACACCGTCCAGATCCGCAGAATGTATTCTTAGTTACCCACAAAGCCACAAATAAATGTTCAGATTTTCAACTACCGCAGTTCCGGTGTGGTTTAATGAGAAGGAGGTTTTGTCGATGTCAAAGCAGAACATTTTTGCTTGCACCGACGGCCGGGCTGAATCCAAGAGCGGGACTCAGAAATTGTTCAGCAAGGAGCCATGTCAGGAGTGTCTGAGTAGCCTCCTATCAACTATTGGCAGCAACTATCACTGCTGACGTTATCACTGCACCATTATGAAGTTGTTGGTTCAGCGTCGAACGAGCTCGAGCACCTAGTGGGGCAATATCTCCGAGCTTTATCCGCCGCTCGCTATAGCAGTGCGTCCGAGTCCGTGCTGCGTGTTTGGACTTGTCCAAGATGTCGGCACCATCAGACATGTTGTTGCTGCACAACAGTCTACACCTACATTATTGTCTGGACGCTTGCAGCAATGAAGTACATGCCCCGGGCGATACCCTTTACATACTCTTTACTAAACAGTTTACACCCCTTTACGGCCGTTTTGTAGTTTTAAAGGTAAAGGCAAAGGGTTGTAAAGAGTTTAAAGAGTAATTAAAGTAAATGGTTGGAGCCTTAATAGCCGTGCTCGGTTTCACCGATTTCTCGCACGGCAGGCGCTTGCGCCTTATGCCCGGGCGTCTGGGAACGAGACTAGATATCCACTGGATTTCCACAAATCCACTGGCTTGGCGAAACGGTCAACCAGCTGGTTTCACATCACTGGTACAGTGCGCACACTTGAATGCTTGGACGTTCAAAAATATCAGATCACCAGGAAAGAACCAAGTGTATCTCCCTGGCGGGGAGTCGAACCCCGCTTTCGCGCGCACCAATCAATGACAGGCGCGTGTACTAACCGATATACTACCAGGGATATGAATTGACTCGTGTTTTGCATTACAAGACATTGAAAGCAGCGAGCAGAGCCCTCAAGTACAGCTTGATTGAATGACTGTAGTGGACTTTGCTACTCTGACCTCACCGGATAACCGCGATGTTCTTACTCTCACTGGGCTGTATTCCTCGCCTTGCTCCGACGCTGCGGCATTCCAGTCGTCTCTTTCATCTTTCTAGCATACGCAACGACCTTGTCGGTCCTCCTGACCCGGTGTCTAACCTCCGCCCCGTAATCTACGACGATGCTCCCTCGCAATCCGAAGACGCGACGCGACACCCGTATTCTCTGAGAGAGTTCAAAGGTGACACACGCGAGTACCAGTGGAAGGTGCAACGCCAGGAACTCGATGCCCTCAATCACACGTTCTGGGCTGATGTACGTCTCTCTGGGCTTACTGCGCCATATTATCTCTAAACTATGCTTAGAGCAACACTCGCTTCAACGCCGCTTTAGAAGCCCACCTGTCTTCCTTGCCGGAGTCTAGCACAGCGTATGACAAGGAGCTTGCTATGTCCCAGTTCTACGGCGCGTGGGTCGCCCAAGAGCAAGACCGCCAGTTGACGTACAACAAGGGATGGCGCGAGCGGAATTGGAGGAACATCTCACTGGAGGCAAAGGTGAAGTACCAGAAGCTGCTCGCCAGATTTGGGTTGGGGGATGGCCAGAGTGCATGATGTCGAGGTGTACATGAGAGCACAAACATTGGGCAGCAAGGACAGTAATACAAGTAAGGATATGCATTTGAGGCAAGTCCGACGCGACGGCCTTGTACCTACTCCCACACCTCCTCAGTCTCAGCCAGCTCCCTTACCCTCTCCACCACATCCTCCAGGCCCAAACTCTCCAGCGTCCGGCCCTCCCACTCATAGTCCCGCACAATACCCTCAACCTCCTCGTCCGGCATACCCGGCCACCTACTCTGCACCTGGCTCGGATTCGGCGCAAGGACGGCCTCTTTTGGAAGCAGAACGAAGCCCTCAATTTCGGCGGCTTGGGGTGTGTTGATGGTAGCTTGGAAAGCGCGGAAGAGTGCGGTAGAGAGGAACCGGCGTGTGATCTCGGCGTCGGTGGCGTTGGCGGTGTGGCGGATCGTGGTCCAGCTGCGAAGAAGGTACCGGGTAAGCCACGAGTAAAGAGAGGCGTACTAAGGTTGAAAAGAGTAAAGATGTGACTTACTCGTCGTGTAAATAGATTCTTCTCCACACACTCCTGAACGCGTTCACTTGCCGTACTTCAGGGATCTGTAATACGTGGATGATGAGCGGCTTTGCAGTGGCAAGTGAAAGAATCCTGCATACCTTCGCATGCGCGAGTAAGCGCAAGGCCGTCACATAGTCACCTCGCTCCGTTTCATCGTTATTATCCTTCAAGCTCATAACGTCCGCCATCTCCTCCACGCTAAGAGCCTTTCCTTGTAGCAGTCTCTTCACCAACTGCTTGAAGATTCCAGTCGTCCATCTTCTACCTTGGCCGAGCAGCCTCGATGCCTTCGCTTTAGCGATGACCTCTACTTGCTGATCTAAGCTTTGCTTTCCACGGGCGTTGCTGAGAGCGTCACGGAGGTTGGCCACAAGGTTCTCGTGCACTGACACAAAGTCGAGCCCGTCGTGGAAGGCTGTATATACGTCTGTTTTAGGGAGCTGTGAGGGAAGAAGTACAGAGGTTGCGTACAATCAAGCACACGCTCATCGATGGAAGAGTCGCTTTCCTGGACTTGTGCGAGGTAGGAGAGCTTGCCGATGCTCAACATGAGCTGACGACCCATATCGAACAAAATAGATATAGTTAGCAAGGTTTGACTTAAATACCAAGAACACAAGTTAGACTTACGTGCTTCGCGCTCAGTTCGCCTGCATTCTCCGCCTCTTCCAGCAGTGAGTTGGAAGCCTGGGCATACCGACCCCTACCAACGTCGTGGATCCATGAAACGTTCGGGTAGTGGTGTGAAGCGAAGAACTTGTCGAGGTATGCGCTGAAGACGGGTTGATGCTCCTGCGCGTATAGAGTACGGACTTCGCCTACGGCACAGGGGCACGAGACTCGATCAGACACAAGCACGAAAGTAGACTGAAAGCAGCTCGTACCGTGCTCAATGTACCACGCCACAACCTCTTCCGCAAAGTCGTCCTTGTACTTCTCCAGGTACGCCCACACACGCTTGACGGGTTCGCCTCGGGCGGGTACACCGTCTCGCGGTGGCACAGGCTCGCGAGGCTCCGGAAGTCGCGGTACTTCTCCGCGAGCGCGAACGCCTCCTCGACGAACGCCGCCCGCCGCAGCGTCTCGAGCACGGCGGGGCGCGCCTGCCGGAAGCGCTCCTGGAACTGCGCGAGCGCGCGTCCGCTCGCCGCGTCCGCCTGCGCGATGGGCGACGAAAGCCAGGATATCCACTCGTTGAAGCATCCGAAGAGCGTACCGGGGTCCGGCAGCTGCTGCAGCACGGTGGCGCGCCAGGTGCCGTGGGGCGCGTCCGCGGCGTTGGCGGGTATCTCAAGGAGTTTGGCGGTCAGGTCGAACAGGTCGGAGACGATGTCGATGACGGTTGGTTCGGACGTCCACGGTTGGATGAGCGGTAGTTCGATGCCGTAAACGCGTTGGTTGTAGTTGCGGTAGTCCACCGCGGATCGCAGGACAGTCTATCGATGTGCAGGATGTCAGTCAATGTGAGCGTGGTTGAGCTCAGAATATGGCGTACCAAAACGGCGTCGTTGGCCTGAGGCAAATTTTCAGCCAAGTTTTGTGTGATCTCGTAGCTTGACCGGCGTATGACATCGTGAACCCGTGGAAGAATGGCACCAAGCTCCTGGGCCTTCAAACGGAAGAACGCGC
>JAKOGH010000317.1:0-27787 GCA_024811115.1 Terana coerulea
AGATCAACATCAAACCTAAACCTTTCATGAGATACCTCGGGTTCATGCTGGACCCGAAACTCTCGTGGAAGCATCACATAGAGTTTTACTGCAACAAAGGAGTAAGCACCATCGCGGCGCTCAGAATGCTTGGCACCTCTGAGGCGAGGGCTATCGCCATCAAACGGAGACTATACATCTCCAACGTTGTCCCTGTAATCCTGTACGGGCGCAGTTATGGTGGTCCGTACATGCGGAGCAACCACAAAATCTACGAGGCTGATTCAGGGGTTCAGAACGTAGCAATACGATGGATCACTGGCGCCTTCAAAACCACCCCGTGGGAGGGATGGGAATGTTTGCGGGACTGCTTCCCATTAAGCAGCTTGTAACCAAACAAATGAAGAAAGCGTGCATCGTGCACGCACACTTCAGAAAGCCACCCTATCCTCGCATCGCGAAGCTGAGAAAAGTGGTCAGCGAAGCGGTCTGGGCCACGCTCCATGCAGGAGCGCGTGAGGCCAACCACTAAAAAGCTAAGAAGCGTTTGAAGCAAACACCCATTGATCACATCGAGACTCTGGAACTCTGCATGAGGATAGATTGCCGCTCTCTGATCAGAGCATGCCAGGCAATCGCATCTGGGATCTCAAAGATCAAAACAATCCGGTCACTATGGACGGACCCGATGACACCATCGTTCAGATCTACGGCCTGACCGGCGTAAACTGGCATGGCAGACAGCTGAGGCTCATCCTGAAGGGTGCCCCAGGGTTTAGTGAATGGTATGAGCTGTTTGCAGAACTACAAATGCAAGCAGCCGCCCAAGGGATGACAACATGATCCTGTTCGCGGACGGATCAATGCTGAAAGACAAGGCGACGGGCGTGCACCCTCCACCGGGGCGGCGTACCGGCTACTTGACTTAAAGGGAAGCACCACCCGGCCCCACATGACGCCCGACGTCCTAGCACAGCACAGATGGCCCTGCGGCCAGGTGACTGTGTTTGACGCCCGAAATGCAAGCCCTATATCGGGGCATCCTTGGCGCTGTGAAGGGAGTCAGATGATGACTTCTATCAGGCTATCAAATCAGGGGAGCTAGACTACAGCGCGTGGGCTAAACTCCCTGAGAATAAAGAGAAACCATACGTACCCTCGAGTATCGCAAGAGGGTTACAAGTATGAATCTCTTACCATATTTGTGGACAACAGGGCGGCAGGCATTGCCATCCTGAAAGCTAAAAATGACTCCAGTCAAATGGAGTCGATTGGCGTATGCAAAGCGCTACGGGAATGGCTCGATCAGAGCCGGTTCCCAACACGCCGACTTGCAGTTGTGTGGCAGCCGTCCCATTTTCATATGGAACATGTCACCGACTTGCACTCCGAGGCTGATGCGGTCGACAACCTCGCTAAAGAGGGAGCCGAGATGAATCAGCCCACATATACGTCACAATCAGTGGCGAAGCAAAGGCTCTCCAGCACGCCATACTAAGCTGGAAGGCCAAGATGAAAAACATCAAGTACCGAGGAGCAATCTCTTGGTCGAGAAAGACGAGCATGCTCTCTTCTCAAACATGCCCAAGCGCCACTGGGCGCTGAGGAACTTTCGGAACAAAACGAAGTTCTACTTCGAGATTAACGCGCTTCATCACGGCCACTTCGGGAGTTCCGAATGAAGCACGGCAAGTGGGAAACCGACAGTGATGGTGTGAGCAAATGGGCGCCCAAACCCGGGCCGCTGTATTGCCCATGCGACACTGATCACCCGAAGTTTGAGATATCGACGGCACATCCTCTACGAGTGCCCGTTCTGGATCAGACTTCACAAGCCTCCTCGGGTTGTACCGAGCAGGAACGACTAGAGTTGATTGCTGCAGGGAAGCAGCTTCACTTGCAAAATAAGGAGAACCGCTAGACATGGCGGACATCGCCATATTCCTATACCTCAATCCGCTTGGTTGCAACGTTTGAGTGGGGCGACCTCATACAGGACGCCATTGATCGGCACGGAGACATCCGCACAGGTGTCTGGTGGCGAAACATTGACTCTTGGGACCGCGAGGATGAGTTCATCCGACAGGTAACAATTGGCGCAAACAGCGCTACTCCGGGAGTGGCGGCGTCAATGTCGCGGCCCGAACGGTGGAAAGGCTACCATCAAAACCTTCGGCTGGCATGAATTTGTCACGTTCGAAGAAGGAGAGGAGCCCGGAGCAAGAGTCAACAAACACCCCCTCCGCTTCTATTCGGAGAAGGAGGGAAGTGTTATCCAGCAGCTGCGCGGCAGTGGGCATCTGATCATCTGGATGACCCCCTCTTCCACTTGCCTCACAAGTGGCTGCGCACAATCATATTGACGGCGGATCAGCACGTCGTCAAAAGAAGTTCTACCTCCCCCAACATGAGTCGGAAGACAAGTGGATAAAGGAGAGAGACAAGGACGAGAAATCTCGCCGCAAACATAAAGATAATATCGAGCGTGTCACACAGCCACAGGGCATGTACACGGACATCATGGGAAGGGAGGTCTTCTCCCACTACCTAAAGCACGCGCTCAAGGCGAACCAGAAGAAGTACCGGAAGGCTAAAGAGCGCAGGGACGGGGAGGACCCCGGCCCGTAGCGCGACCGCTCGAGACCACCTGTATCGCCTTTGGCTGGGTGCAAACTCGTGTCGTGTCTGTGCAATCAAACCCCTCACCTTAGCTTCCATCGGGCCGGCGCGCATCTGCATTATCACTTGTGTGGCGACGTGCTTTTGCGCTTATCGCGCTGCGTGCTTTCTTGCCGGAAGGCTCTGTGAACTGGGGGTGACTCCTGCGGGGATCAGATGTCCAGAAACTCGGGTCGACTTACGAGCGGAAGGGAGTAATCCTCTTACTGCGACTGAGGGAACTCGTGAAAGGCCTACCATTTTCTTAAACCGACTGAGTTGGTTCATTCAAAGCCGCGCCCGTGCCTAGGTTTCACATGTGTAGCATAGGGCATGTTCCCTGCACTTTAAATACAATTTGGAGTAATAAAAAAAAAAAAAAAAAAAAGACACAGCCACCGTCAGAAAAGCGGCGATGTCCGGAAAAGGCAGGAAGGAGCTTTGGATGCTAACACGTGCAAATACCGTGCGGCCGTTGCCGTAGGGATGCAAATCAGCGCCCACGCGTTCTGAGTTCGTGGCTTTGTCCGGCACACCGCCCGAACTTGTTGAAACTCGCGTTGGCCAGCGCTGGGGTCGGATATGGATACCGGTCAGGAGCTGTATGACGCGGCGAGACACTGCACATCATGATCGTCTTCCAGAGTGCTTGTTCTTGGCGTATGTCTTGGGACGCCCCATGTGCGTTTCATGTCTCTCGAAACGCTTTCAATGTTTTGTCGGTGTGGCGCCCGAACGAAAGTGATGGCAGTCGTGGAGAGCACATGCCTTTCCGAACCACATCGGAAGGACTCGCTGAAACGCAGCCTCTCTGAGCGGCAGGTGGGTTCAGAAGGGCGTATAAAAGGGCCACTGACCCTTGAATCTCATAGCAGGTCTCATACTCGCCTGTACCCAGCCCTCACACATCACACCACGCGCGAATGCACAAACTCTCGGGCGGTTTTGCTACAGCCTTGGCTCTGGTCGCAGCTACCTCCGCATCACCATCCGCGATTGCGGCCAGAAATGACTGGAAGTACGACGTGGGCTGGGACGGCGTAACCCTCCCTGCCAGTGCCATTGGTACGCCTGTAGGCTCCGCCAACGAGACAAATCTCCAGGTGCGCTTCTACGTATAACTTCTTTCATTCAATTTGAGCTTACGTCGGGGTACATGCAAAGAAACGCGCAATAGGGGGCGTGTATATCTGTGCAGACATCAACTGGGGCGGGAAGTGCGGCTACGCCCGTTCAGCCCCTTGGTGAATGTATCAAGCTCGGCGGAGACTGGAACAAGAAGATTTCGAGCATCGGCCCGGATCAATGTACCGAATGTATTGGATATGAGTACGTCTTATCACACAGTCATGACTATGTGCATGGCTCACCACGCTTCGCCAGCGTGGACAACTGTGGTCGGTTCTCAGATGCTACCTCTTGGGGTCCCTTCCTTAACCCTGGCGATGCGACTGGTGGCTTGGGCACCAGTAGACCGTGGAATGACCGGTGGTCGAGCTTTGAGTGCTGGCAGTGGCCTTGTTAGACGTATCGTGAGGAGTTCTTTTCATAATGAATTCAGCCTTCCGGTGCCCAGTTGAACTTGCGGGTCTGGCTCACAACATGAGTTTGTCGGATTCCAGGACTTGACATGGCTGCTCACCTAAAAGCATGACGTCGCACTTCGATGCAAGGTAAGAAGTATTATAAAGACGCTGCGATGTGCTGGAGTATTTGCTGATGCGTTGTGTCTGAATTGCCTGCAGAGTTTTCAGCGGCGCGCATAGAAGGCTGCATCTGTGACTGCCAAGCGGTCATACTATTCAGCACGCAGATCGGGGCATGCCGCCCGCACGATTTGAGTTTACACAGCCATCAGACTCACCCTTGTGTCGTATGTGGTGCAACACAATTACAGGAAATAAAACATTAACGTCACGGGATGCGGTGCCCGCTCGTATCAGTCAAGTTTCAAGGTGCTGATCCGATGCTTCATGGCCGCCCGCTGCATCAAAACGTCCGCTGGTGGGTCGAGCTCGTGCGGGAAAAGTTAGACATACGTTGTTCTGCGGCACAATGGAGCTCGCGCTTTAGCCGCCGCATCGGCCGCAAGACAGTGTCGCCAAATCAGCGCAAATAACACTCGGGCGTAGTGATCGTCGCTGACGGCGAGTGGGCGTGAGCCGGGATAAATTACCGCACCTGTCACTTTATACTTAGGTGGAGCAGGATCCTGGCCAGCTAAACGGCTGTCTTTCAAGGTGGCTGGTTAGAATTATTGCGAGAAGTTAGAACTTGCTGCCCACCTGCAATTATGCCGCTTCCCCAGAAAATATCGCTGCTCCATGGCTCCGTTTGCAAGACCGTAATGTGTGTATAGCAACGACGTGTAAAATATTTTGCGTGACATTGTAGGTGAAACTTACCCCTTGAAGTAGTTGAGGGTCGGGGCTTGTGGTGAAGCTTCCCTGCAGTGTCAGCCTTCCAGCGGCATTACCGCATCATATAGAACCGGAGCTGCGAAGAGTGGAAGGAGGATAAGTGCGTAGCTCGCTCGCCGTGCTTGCACACATGCGTTACAGTGTAACGCCATGCGCCGTTCATCCGACTGTCTCCGGGAGACTGCAGGGTAACGGCGCAGGTGTATTTGCTCATGTTAGTATTGCAAGGCTTTGATTGCCTAATTCGGTCTTGGCTCAGCGGGCTCAGCAACGCTTCGTACGACATGTACCGAAGCAGAAGTGCTGAGTTTTAATGGTGTTGGGTACATGATAAATCATCTGAGAAATGTGAAAATTTGTCAGCTTGTATCTATAGCAATTCAGATCGATACATACCTATACGCTGGCATACGGAGGGCGGAAGTGCGCTCAGCTCAAGTTCGGGAACTCATCAGAGTCCGAGTCCGCCCGAGCCCTGCCGCCTAGAATTAACACCACTACCATCCAGGCGCACCCCCACATCTATCTCTTGTCTTATGTGGATCCTCCGTCTGTGCTCTGCGAGCACTGCACTCCCGCCGTTCGACCGCAGCCATTGCGCCTCCGAGTCGCCTGCCAGAGTTGGCGTCCCTCTGCAATGTATTGGACAACTGCGGCTTCTCAGAGCAGGTCGGGTGAGAGGTTGGGGCCGTTGGCTCGTCCGGGGATATATCAAAGACGGCGACGTTGCTCAGCAACTGCGACGCCGAGCTTCGAGCTGTTCGGGCAGAAGATGGCTGCCTGGACAACGATGTGCTACTTATAGATGCCGGATTGTTGGAGGACATGTCCGTTATATCGCTCGGCCTCATTTTGTCGTCGACACTCGAGGCTGAAGGTCTTGTTAGTCGATGGCAGCTCAGAGTAGATCGTCCGTCAGGACTAAGACCGCACCTGTAACGGAGGGATTCGCCTTCCCATGTCGCTTCATATACACCCTTCCGATGAAGAGAAGGATGATACACATGATCGCTGGCGAGAATAATGAGTGGAATGGCCAGTGTTCTGCTCATCCCGTGTGTTTGCTAGCGCCCGCTGACACTAATGGGCATTCCAGTGGTAGATGTTTGAGCATTGTTGAACGAAACAGCACCCCTAGATGATGCATCAAGCAGCTTGGTGTCTTTCAGCCTGGTATCATATGGCGAAAAGAGGACGTACTGAATTGGTATTACTGAGAGCGAAGAGCTTGGGTTAATTATAATGCTTTTGGATGTCTCGCCAGTGACAATTGCCGCAGTTGGTATCACTGTAGATGTGCCCGCCGTTACAAAATATGTCGTGCCAGATTTACTTTCGAAGGATATAGCGGATGGAGCTGATAGCAGCAGGGCGTAAGGGAAGGAGATGGGGCAGAAGCAGAGGTCTTGGTAGTCGCTTGCATGGAAATACTGAGTAATACGGAGGTTCGCGGAGCTTTCGCGACTGAACGCTGGTGATTGGCGACTGGGATGAATCCACACTTGCTGTACTGGATGTACGAGTGGGCGGGCCCTAGAAAGAGAACATATTTGGGAACAGTCGATAAAGCTATGCTGCTCCATAACTCACATTGCAAAACACATTACCGTCTAAAATATCCGTGAAGCAGAGCAGGGAAGGAAGAAGTGGGGGAAACAGAGGTGGGCCGTCACGAGGGAGTCTACTCGGGAGTACTCCATTCTCCATCTTGTGTTACGGCCAGTTTCGGGTCTTGTATAACAGCAAAAATGGGTCTTGCAGCAGGACCGCTCCGTGACTGCATAATGAAGATTCGCGATCGTAAGGGTTGAATATTTATAGACACTTGAACGCGCGCGATGGCAACCACTTCAGTTGATTGACTGCTCGGGCATTGTGGGTACGACATAGTGTGTTCTCAGCCACGTACATCGCTCGGAGGTTCCTTTGCGAACGATGAATTGCTTTGAGCTGCTTTTGTTTTGCAGCAATTCGAGGTCTCTGCGTACGTGACGGCAGCATCGGAGGCTCTCCGACAATGGTAGCGCCCTATAATGCATAGCGCAATATCGGTCAGCAAAGGGACGAGCAGCCAAATGTGAGCAATCACTGCCCGCGGGTAGCACGTGGAATATTGCATAAGTCAATATAAGGCTTAAGAGCAAGCCTTGAGAGATATATGACTGGAAGCTGATGGCAGTCATGCACGGGATACAGCGCATTGGTGCATGCGCACAGTGTCGTTAGCAAACGGCCTGTCACAACCCACACGACCACATCACCACTTGCACTCGCAAGTATGCATAGACACGCACCATGAATTCACGTAGGCAAGCCACTATCTCTGCCCAGTAGCTGGCCGTCGTAAAGAACGACGCAAGCAGCCGGCTTTCACCGATAAGCTTTGATTGCGTGCACGTGGACCGCGAAATTTCCTATTATGGGAATACCGACGGAGCGCACTCGCACTCTTACTTCTAATCACATCAGTGTATGTATTGTAGACCCATCCCTGAATGGTTCCTGATAGTTATCATCGGGGTTCGATGTCAGCTTCCAGAACGAGGACCACAACCGCGAACTTGACCGACAGCGAGAACGTGGGGAGAATAGGAAAGCGATCGGAATGCGTTTCAGAGCGCAGCCAAAGGAAACAAAGTATGCCTGTATCAAATCAAATGCCAGAGGCCATAACAACTATCATTCACGGAGGGCTTCGTCATCTGATTATAACAGTTCCTGCATCATACGGTATGCAAGTGCACTTGATTAACAACTAGGCGTTTTCCAGCAACAGTGCAAAATACCCACCAATGCTACTGGACTGCGTATAGTGGTAGAAGTGCGCAGCCTTCTGACCTGAATCCATGAACAACGCGGTAGCAAGAGGTGCAGTATTACAAAGCAGCTCAGCTCGCAGCTTTGCACAAAAGGTGAGAAGCCTAAGTGGGTGTGCAGCTTTTTCGGCGAGAGGAGTGTGTGTCGCGCGTCTTCTGAAGTGTAGAAAGGGATGCGGAGATTTCCAGGCATGCATTTGCGTTACTCGAGGCTGTCGCTTAGTGCTTTACTCGCGCAACTAACGGACTAATCATTCGATGGTTTTGCCGTTCAGATGCACAAACACCTCAATTTGTATGCGCTAAACCAGTTCCCAGCTTCCACTTCGCAGTGGGCTTATGAGTTAAATAAGAAATTTAGTACTTCTTTGGAACAATGCAAGACTGCTTACCAGACCTAATAGACAGCGTCACGGCGGTGGAAGCGTGCTACCCTCCGACATCCCAACAGACTCCACCGACTCCACAGGACTCTGGGGTCTTGGTACAGAAACTCCCTCAGCGAGCCGAACACCGGCGTCCATTGCCTGTCGCTTCGGCATGCTCCTGGCCGTTTGTCTCTCCTGCGGAGCATCCGAGCCTTCGCGTCGGGTATTGTGGACAGCATCTTCCTCTCTGGGAGCATTGGCATCCACCGTGACACGAGGTCGCACCTTTTCCGAGCTCGTGGGTATCGCGAACAGCCAGTGCGTCTGTGTGGTGCAATGAATCGAAGACCACGACATGACTTGCGGATTGCAAAGTGGACCCGGGCTCGACGGAGGTCGTTCGGGTTTCTTGAGAGTGCCTGTGCTGCGTCTACCTCGGATATAGGTCTGCCGCCTGCTGATACCGAGCTTGGTGAACCTGTGAATGTTCGGACAAGTCTAGACGCATTAGCGTAGTTTTGTGCAGAATGATATGGGTTATGGACCAAGTGTAGGAAGCTTTGCCGATGTCTTGCGAGCTCTGACTCTCCAATACCACAAAAATGCTAGGGCCACAATGCTCAGCACTCCGGAGAGCACGACAATCGGAGCCAAAGCAGTTTTGCTGAGTCCTTGACTCTGACTTGATGAGCTTGGGGCAGACCCCAGAGAGGCAGGTTGACTGCTGATGCTAGACGACTGGACGTGCGTGTGAGTCGTGTAATGAATAGGATACAAACACCGCACCGTAGACGATCGAGACAAAGTGATCAGCGGATGTCCGTCACTACTGAAAATTTCTGATATAGTGGCTGTTGATCCAGCGTTACCTGGAGAATGAGACGGGAAGGGAGGCGAAGAAAAGCGAAGTACTCTGACCTGCGTTAGTGCCAAAAGTTTCCGACGGGAGGCTATTGATGCAGTGCGGCCTGGAAGTTGAGACGGGAAGAGAGTAGAAGAAGATGAGTTTGGAGTGGTGCCTCCGAGGCTGGAGTCGCTATAACGAGGTTGGTTTCTACAGTGCGGCCTTCAAAAAGCGCTTATTACCGTGACTACCAATCTACCGGCAGTTCCAGTGATGCCCTAGCAAGGAGAAAGCATCAGAAAACACCACAAATACCATGAAAAGGACCGAACGTCACGAGGGCAGCACAGAAACTGGTCTCGTCCGGACAGTCGATAAGTTCTTCGGTTTGAGCATAACTTCGTCATGATCTACTTGTATTGTTTGCGCGAGACCGAAATCAGAATAAGCCGAGAGGTTACCTCTCAATTCGCGGAGCATTCAGTGCCAGGGGATAGGAGGAATTTGGGGGGCGCGGATACAGGGGTCTGTCCGTTATAACTCGCAGAGTCCTGATGGTAATCAACTCCTATGATGTGACTAACCAGTTGACGAGCACCCAGTTGTGCAACTTCTTTGAATGAGGGAAGCAGCTCCATATCTAAAAACTCAGTAATTTCACTGTTGTCTGACACATGACTTGATGTTGTTAGAAGAAGGCCTAAAAACGGACCATGTAAGGAAAATGCAGCATCTTCAAGGGAGGGCACACCCGGTTGGATCAGGATCGAGAGATGGAGGCGAAATAGGGTCAGATCATCAGAGTGCAACGACAGCATCGTTGTGGCACGGCCGCATGTCAGTGAGCGCGAGTGAGAATCGACAATGCTCAGGGCTGCCGAGCAATGCTCCGGTCTGCCACGCAGATTCTCATCTGCTCCAGGATGCTCCCATCGAAAGGAATCCTGGCGCCGCTTACCGATTACGCCGATTTGCAAGTTAGACGCTCATTTTCCGTATTCGGAGGGGCTTCCGATCAGCTCGTAAGACGCTTGCGCGGATTCCACCACTTGCAAACCACTTGCACGTATTCTACCACTTGTAACATCAGTGAAAGAATTCCGGTAAGTTGCAACCTGCTCACGTCTTTGTCATGACATACTGAAACTATTGCAGTATCCATTTGTATCCTTTCGCACGTTCTGTGCTGGCGGCCGATAAAGCTTCTAGTGAAGACCTCCATTCAGGCTCCATCTTGAAGTCACCCTCAACTTACTTTTACTGCAATTCCGCCCACACCAAGCGAAGGCACGGCAGAGAATGTGGAAAACCACGGTAAACACGCCCGGCCCCTCGGTGGTTCAACCTGACACTCGCCCCTATCTTTTGGCGTATATATATCTTGCAACCTCACCCGCCTCCTCACGAGTATCAAGATGCACGAGCCCTCATGAGGGCTTATGCCGCCATTGAAGCACACACTTCAATTTCAATTACATGACGTGCAGCTGAAAGCTCGTCATTGCCGGCGTTCTAACAACATGCAGGGTGCAGCTGTCGCGGCGGCGTATGGTAACGCTTCCAGGGGCGAGAGTGTCTTAGATGCCAGGCCAGTGCGCAGTCAATGCTATCTCGATCATGCTAGTGTTTAGTGATAGGCAAGGGTTTGCAAACCCTCCAAGAGTTAAGGGTAAGGGTATGGAGGGTAAGGGTAAGGGTTGAAGAAAGTTAACCCTCATCTAGCAGGGGTCTGCATTTGAATGCCAGACATGTTGCTGGATAGGGCTGTAAGTATTGTGAGTGCTTTATATACCAATGCAAGCTACTCAAATAGAAAGCTAACATTATAAGTGAATGAAAAAAGCACTCAAAGCACCATTTTCTACCTATTTTGGCAAGGGTTTGAAGGGTAACGTTAACGCCCACCCTTCATGAGTAAGGGTTTTGGAGGGTAAGGGTAAGGGTTAGCCTCTAAGCATGGAGAGTTTACCCTTGCCAATCGCTACTAGTATTGCCAAAGTTCAGTTCGGTTCAGTGGTTCAGAACCAGAACTGATAAACCCGAACATGTAGTTCAGTTCAGTTCGGTTCTGGTTCCCGACCTCTAGGTAACTTGGTTCGGTTCTTGGTTCGGGCATGGCTGTCGCACCTGAACGAAGTTCGAACCGATTCGAACCATGAACCATGTACATGTTATGTAGTGTATTTGTACTGGGATTCATGAGAAAAGTACATGAACTTACTTACTGTAGCATGTCTAAACTATTTTTCATCATTGTGCTTGTAAACTGAGCACCAAATGTTGCTCTGCTTATATTTTGGTGTATACATGATGCCATCAATAGCTGCCAAAAATGGCAACTGGCAGCCTCTATCAGACACTGAGCTTCAAAACATCACAATATAAGGCTTTTGCACTATACAAACTCTTCTAGATGTCAATATATAACTCTATTATGATCTACCATTGCAATTATACTGATTTGACAGAGTAAAGCAGATATATACATGGTTCAATGGTTCGAACCAGTTCGAACCCTGAACTGAACCAACCGAACCAGTTCATGCTGGTTCAGTTCAGTTCAGTTCTGGTTCGGCTACTAAATACTTGGTTCTGGTTCTGGTTCAGACAAAATGAGCCCGAACCGAACTGAACTGAACTTTGGCAACACTAGATCATGCTGACTCAACAACGGGCTGCATTCACATATAAGGTGTGTGCAGCTCTGCGACTCTGTGTGCTCACTTGTAAGTCTTGGTCATCCAGCTAAGTTCAACAGCCATACTGACTGACTGTGCATATCCAAGATCTGGCTCCCCCTTGTGCTCCGTGATAGGCAGGGGTTTGCAAACCCTCCAAGGGTTAAGGGTAAGAGTATGGAGGGTAAGGGTAAGGGTTGAGGAAAGTTAGCCCTCATCTGGCAGGGGTCTGTATTCAAGCACTAGGCATATTGCTAGAGAGGGCTGCAAGTTTTGTAAGTGCTTTCTATACTAGTGCAAGCCACTCAAATAGAAGACTGACATTATAAGTAAGTGGGGAAAAGCATTTAAAGCACCATTTTCAGCCTATTTTGGCAAGGGTTTGAAGGGTAACCCTTAACCCTTACCCTTCATGGGGTAAGGGTATTGGAGGGTAAGGGTAAGGGCTGCCCTCTGAGCATGGAGGGTTTACCCTTGCCAATCACTACTTGTGCTACTGGAACTTTTATTAGATGTAAGCATCCATGTTCCATGTGCTGTCTGAATTATAACACACCAATAGCCAGGGATTGAGGCACGACTCCGAGACTCCGACTCACGAGGAGACCGAGTTAAAGCCATTAAGGTTAACGGTGAGTCTATGACATCAATCTATGCCTTCGTCGCCTGACTGCAAATGTTACAGAACTTGCTCTCGTGTCTTGAACGTTTAGGGTCTTTGCACAATCTCGGAGTTGCGGCTAGCTTACGCACAGGGCATTTATCACGACGGGGCGACGCTCGAGTCGGAGATGTATTTACAAATTGCAGTCAATACATTAAATGGTTTCATAATATAACCACATAAATGAGCGCTGAGGATAATCATGCGAAACCAGGCCTGGGTAATGCACAGAAGCAGAACTGCTGCTCAGGCTTACTAGAATCACCTGTGTAGCAAGCATTGGAATAGTTGTGTTACTTAGAAGAACCTTACAACAGGCTTACATCCTGATTGCGAGCTGATTCTAAGAAGCTTGCAAACCATCCCGGTCTACTGTATCGATTTGGCGTCTTGTGTGGATTTGGTCGATTGCAAGACGGTTACAAGACAATTTCACCACTCTCGAGGCGCTTGCATAGATTGCACCGGCGTCACAAGGTAGTGGAAAAATTATGGGTTTAGTTCGATGCCGCTCTGGCCAAACCGCTCTGCCGAGTCCTGCCGAAGCTTATGTAAGTGCCTTCTCCAGCGCTAGTGTGCAAACGCGTTGCACCGTTGTTGCGCCGCGACGCGTCGACACAGTGCGCAACATCGTGTTGCGTCGTCGCGTCCAACACAACACACACACTTGTCACTCTCCCTAGCGCGCTGCGTGCTGCACAACCTGCGCGCAAGGTGCTGTCAAAACAAGGGGTCGCGCGGGTGGGAACGTCGGCGGCGGGAAGGCAAACGCGCAAGCGTTCACATTACATTTTGAGTCGCTATGTAGTCTAGTGAGTCACATCCGATAAATCCGATGTAAATAAGAGTAAACAGAGAGCGCACAAGGCGCCCGTGAGTTCAAGCTCGACAACTCAACCAATAAATTCAACAGGTGCTATGACGTCAAAGGGTTTCTCGGCTCCTTCCGACGCTTTCGCGCCATATATAAACCACCCCGCCCTCCGTTCCCCAACTCCCCGCCCCTTGTCTTTTCCCCCATCTTCCCGCCACTCTCCCTCCCGCGCCTCGTGTCTGTGCCCATCCCTTCCTCACGAGGGCTTGTAATGTTATCGATCTCTGTATGGTATGTGCGACTCGGTCAGCTACAAGTCATGGAAGTAGTACTAACTTGCTGATCTGTGCTAAATAGGGCCACCTTGTCGCGCATATACCCACTCAAGTTGGTAAGTCTGAACAATCTCTTCATAACTCAAGCTGCTTACCCAATGTCCCGCTGTAGTGTTGCGTTTCGCCGGGCACCCGTCGTACTCACCGCGTGTTGAGGTCTGATTTCACCGAGGTGACAGTTGGCTGGACCGCCGGATGCCAGCCGCTCGCCAGCCACCCGCTCGCAAGGATGTGCGCCGGCTGGCATCTGGCTGATTTGCCGGATTTCGCCTGGATTTCAGCCACCCTGCGGTCGACCGCATTTGGCCTGTCTGCACAACCGGCTGAAATCTTGGCTACCTGGTGGCTGCAATCCCCTCATATATAGCTCGCAGGGTACCCATAATTACACCAAATTAAATCAATTTTATTCTTTTAAATTTGTAAGCTACATGGTCACTATCTAAGCGAACGGAAACTCTACACAACGCTATTTATGTCAAAAACACAGTAAACCTTCCAACATATACATCACAATAGCGGCTCTGCCACAACAGATGTCAGTGGAGCACCAACCAACAATAAGACATTAGAGAACTGACCCTAGAGCCAAGGATTCATCGGGGCCTCTGGACAGGAGCTTTGCAACACCGAATTATTTCTAAATGCACACCCAGCGAGGTAAGAGCGCATACAAGGACTGAGACTGGACATACCAATATTGAATGTTTGACAGATCTGCGGAGGGGTGTTGTATTATTTTGGTCCATGGGACACGTCAGCGCTGCAGCAGGCATGTGGCATATGCCGAGAAGAATTAGATACACATACCGAAGGGTACGGCAATCCCAGCCACCCTCGAACCCATGACCCTTCGCTCTCAGTATTAGCCGTCAACACGAGAACCGGAGCTTTGAGGTAGGCAGTACTGTGCTGAAGACTCGGTATAGAGGCGCAGAACTGCGCATATAGTCAGTGTTCTGTAACTGGGAAGGACCGAACACGCACTAAGTTTGGCCAGTCTGCCACTCTCACACCGGTCAATATATCTACAGCATCAGCGAGCTGAAAGCATGATAGATAAATATAGCGTACTCAGCTTATGCTTTTCAACATGGCGAGGGGGTTAGCGGGCGGTCATTGTGGTGGAGAAAAGAGACGCGTCCAAAAGCAATACTCTTCGCGCACACAAGTCCACGCGTTTCGCACTCCGACGCCGGCCCTAAACTGAGCTCAGGCTGTAGCGGCGTTCAATACCATGTCAGCAAAATGGAACCTGGCTGCAATCTAAGCTGCTAGATTTACGCCAGTAGGGCACCTGGCTGAAATCTGAACTTTGCAAAATCTGGCTGACATCTAGCTTGCACCCAGAATGTCAACTGGATGGAAGCGGGGTGAGATCTGACCCGACACGCGGTGACTAAGTCTGTTTGGAGGCGGCCCGTGGGATTTTGTGTAGATTTATGTAGTCATGTACCGGATTTGGCAGTAATAAATCAATTGAATTACAAAATACCAATTTTAATATGGAACGGGCATTGGAGTGGGCCAGAAATAGATGCGGACGGGACGCAAGCATTCCTGCGCATGCGCCGGCAGACGAGGTCAGGTTAGGTCAGACCGAGATCAGACGAGGGCATAGGTGAGCAGTTCCTCTGGGCGTCTACCATCTGCTCTTTCTCAGTTTATCTGCTTCCAGCGTGCCTCATCTGCACCGGCAGTTTTGGCTAGTTCTTGGCAGCCCCGAGCATTGTTGATTCTCACTAGTGAGCGGCGAGTGGATTGGACATGAAGGTCTGGAGCTCGAACGCGCGAAGCACGGTCAAGCACTAGACCAAGACGCCAGTGGGCCGTGGCCAAACAACGTGCAAATATACACGATCACGTGGATACGGAGAGGCACGCGACACGGATTCTGTTTGGCGCCTGTGCTGAAGTCGAACCGAGTTTGCATCCATCACTGTCACCGACAGCAGCCACCGCGTCCGAGCCGTCCTGTCCTCGTCCATGATATATGATCCACGAACGACTCCCGCGACTCCCGCGACGCTCATAGCGCCTAGAAAGAGTCCGGAGCACCCCGCAGGACGCCGAACCCTTGTTACACTGGCGCCCTCACCTCGCTTTGGCCGGGCACCGCGTCTCGCACAAGTACGTCCGTCCGCTAGAGCTGTCCGCGTGTACTGACCAGGGAGTAGAGTAGATCACAGCGCAAGCTCGTCTTGCGTAAGCGACGAGGCGTCCGTGCTCGAGGACGACGTGCCAGATGGCACCGCGACGGTCATGGACGACTATACTTCAACATCATCGCACGCACAACTACCGACCCGCAAGTGAAGAGACCTACCACGCTCGCTCCTCCACAGATCCGTACAGCAACATCCCTACACGAGGCCTTGCGGACGGCACCCTCACGCCCCTCAGCACGCCTTCGCATCCCAACTCCCACTCGCGGACCTACACCTCTGATAGCACTACGTCTTGCCTGGCACCCACATTCTCTCAAGAAGTCATAACGAATTTGTAGACGCTTTCGTCATTCCCTACTAACAGCACCGTTACCACTTCATCCTCGCGCCGCTTGTCCAGCAAGTTTATCACGTTCTTCGGGAACCACGCCTCGCCACGGCGTGTATCTGCCCTCGCCCCCACCAATCCCTAGGCCCAACCTCTGCAGTCATACCCGCTGTCCCCCGCTCGTCGGGCTTTCTCGCGAGCGTTCCGAGTGACACGTACGCTGCCGCTCTACCTGGTGAAGTCGCGCTCCAGACAAGAGCGCGCGCTTTGGGTGGGGCACATACGTACCTAGACCAGGACCGCGGGCAACACCAGCCAGAGCGGGATACTCGGCGTTCCTCTTCATGCCCGCCGTCATCGACATGAGCAGGATGGGCTGTGCTCTGTAACCCCCATGTAAGTCTTTTTCTTTCTTGCTACGCCCTAACTTGAGATTGGGACTGACAAGCCAGCATCATCGTGCACAATTTGCTCATCTTCTCTGGGCGCACTCACCGCCACATCCTTGGATGAAACGAGATTCGGAGAGGTGAACGTCTGCAGTTTCACGCAAGCCCTCGAAATAACTAATTGACTGCGACGTTGAGGAATGATTGAAGACTTCTTGTACAATGTACGGATCCTCGTCGTCCTCAACGCGCGTAATATATTTCCTTTAGTTGTTACGGTTGCCTGCTTTACGCTAGAACATTTGCTCATGCACCATCGCCGTATTCGAGACGTAATCACATGCGAATAGCTACATGAAGCTGCCTCTATCTGAGACAGAATTATGGGTGCAGCCCAAGGAGCTTCTTCGTGAAGGCTGTACTGGAAGAGACAATCACTGTGGTAATGTATGTTGTAAGAAGGATTCGTCTTGCAATTGGAATTGTGTGCGATACATCACAACCAACACGCTCAAACAACACATCGATCGCGCGATACTCGCATCGCAAAGCGGGAAAAGCGGGACCAGGTTATAATTTATGGACAGCATCGGTGCTTGGTTTACAGAGCGTACCGGAAGCCTGCCGTCAGGTCTCCCAGTGTTTGCAACTCCTCCGGAGTGTACTACAAATCCTTCTCCGCAAGTCCTTGAAAAGCCCCTTGCGCTTGGCATTGATCCTCTTGGAGGTGCAAACGACAACGAGGAGGGCGACGATTCCCATGCCGATGAATATCAGTTCGATAGCATCTGAGGCATGGCACCAAATTAATGGCGTGGCGCATCGTAAGGTCATATCACTCACCTCCCAGAATGTACCATGGAGCATCCTGCGTGCAGAACAACGAAGATACGATGACTGAAGCACGCATTCGTGAGCGGCAGAAGTGCAAACTGTAGCCATCGACGTACATCCAGCAGCATTCTCCAACGTCACATTGATAGAGACGGCGATGTCTCGTTTGTGCTGCCCTGCGACACCTGCGACATCATTGGACAGCCTAGAACGGCGAATCCGACGTGAGCAAATGCAAGCCTCACGAGCAGCCACAGTCGTGCTCACCAATTCACAACCCCAGCGAGCGCTGCATAGGAGCCTAATACACAGAAGAAAGCCTCGAAGTACCTCACTCCGGGAGCGGCGTCCGAGATTTGAGTGGAAGAGCCCAGGAGACACATGGCGTGAACCGTAAAGATGAAGGGAATCGGAGTTCCGTGCAGTCGGAGAGCTCTGCGAAGACAACCGTCAGGGTAGCTGCTAACGCGCGGATTATGATGTGATTGTAGCATGCTGGGAATTGGGTGACATACTAGCGAATGTGCCATGACGCACATGCCCTACACCTGCCCCCAAGACACACTTCCAACTATGTCAGCCCCTTGCTCCAAGTGCCGAGCATCTTCGTGAAGATGCAGCTCGCCATTGGTGAGAACGCCTGAGGATTCCGGCAAAGATGAAGCGACGGGATATAGCGAAGGCGCCAGCATTGTGTTGCCTGGCTATAGTCGAGCTACTCGAAGAGATGATAGAGAGGTTTTGACGGTGAGCTAAACAGGGGAGGTGCAGAGGATCTTGTTGAGATGGCCCGCCTGTAGGACGCAGTCTGGCTGGTCGGTGACGACGTCTTCAAGTTCATACTCTGCACCTTTGCCGGGCGGCGAGTCCTGTCCAAAGGGTATCTTCTCCTGCAACCTCTTGCTTACACCAAAGATCCATGTGCGTTCATACAGTTAACCCCAATTACATATGCAGACGACGTTGAAGAGATCTTAGCTAAAGAGCGGGGACATCTGAAAAACCCCCCTTACTATTTCTGCCTAATGCATGCTGATAAGCACTAATTCATTGCACATAAGCTTCAAAGTAACACAACTAGATAAATAGATACATTAGGCCAATAAGGCAGTTTAGTGAGGTTCTTTGCTAATTGTCTTAATTATTCTATATATTAGGGCAATTAGTCCTATTTCTCAGCTATTTGTTTCCTTACTGTCCTATTTTGTTCCTTACATGCAGCTATAATACCACTACTGCTTGACTAGTCATCTGAGAAATCCCCTTCTTAATTTAACCTGATGTTCTGTATTGCATATTTAGTTATCTACATACAAGACTAAGCTACCTAACACAGCAAACTACTTGTACTGTGCAGGTAAGCCCATGCACCATGCACCATACTCACCTGCACTGCGCCATGCCCACCTGTGTGTTGTATCTGTCAGTAACATACTTACGTACACCACTACCCTGGCCCTCGTGTCGTGCACCAGCCCCTTCTGACGGGGCGCACTTGTCAGCGTCGGTCTGCGCGTCGTGCTTCGCCACGTCCTGCGGCGCCAGCGCCCGGCGCGGTGCGCGTGCTGCGCTCGTTGGCGTCGTGCTGGGGTAGCTTGCTACCCTGGTCCCTCGCGTCGTGCGTCGGCCCTTTGTAACGGCAGCACGCTCGCCTGCGTCGGCCTGCGCGCGTCGTGCTTCGCCACGTCCTGCAGCGCCCGGCGTTGGCGTGGTGCGCATCCGTCGGCACCGTACGTGCGTGCGCCGCTGTCCCGCCCTGCGATATCTTGCGCGTCGTGCTGTACGGCGCCCGGTTTCTTGTGCGTCGGCGTCGCGCTCACCTGCGTCGGTCTGCGCGCGTCGTGCTTCGCCACGTCCCGCGGCCGGTGTTGGTGTTATGCGCGTGCTGCGTTCTCGGCGTCAGCGCCTGTGTAGCTTGTTGCGCTGGTCCCTCGCGTCGTACGTCGGCCCTTTGTAACGGTGGCGCGCTCGCTACGTCGGCTGCGCGTGCTGTGCTTCACCACGTCCCGCGCTCGGCGTTGGCGTTGTGCGCCGCCGTTCGTGTCGACGCGTCGTGTCGCCCGGCTTCTTGTGCGTCGGCGTCGCGGCCGGCCGGCGTTGAGCTTATTGCGTCGTGCTTGACTACAGCGGGCGTTCGCGCGCGGTGTTCGTTGCTGGTGGGGGATGCGTGGTGCCTATTCATGAAAGCACCGTCCATAAGCCGTGCATGCACGGCCATGGACGGCTCTGAGTAGCAGCGGTGGATGCGGCGAGAGGGCCACGTACCTCGTTTGCGAGGGAGCCCCTCCCTTCAACAGCCTTGCTCGATAACTCACGCGTCCCACTCTTGTGTGGTGTCGCTTGGGTCCTGGTGTCGCGGTAGGTGGTCGCTGACGCAGCTAACGCGTCGGTTAGGAATGAGGGACCGAGGGAATGAAAGATGACGCCAACCAAACGCTGAAGGCTTCCAAAGACGTTAAGGCGCTTCAATATACCCCGGTAAGTTATGACCATTCTGTACAATAACACACGCGAAGCCGCTATGGCGTAGTTGTTAATCTACTGGGCCCATTTACCCAGGTGATTCTGGGTTCAAGTCCTTCTGGGTGCATTGTGGTTATTTCTGGTCATCTTTTTTGAGCCTCGGCCCATTAACAAAAGCATACAGTGTGAATTACTTTGGTCGTCTGTGAAGCAGTCACTCTTTTAGAGCTATTGTGATATTTAAAATTGATTGTAACTTGTTGTTCAACTGTGGCAAATGGCAATTATATAAGAATATAGACATTCTAGGCAAAAGCAGCTCTTTTTAGCAATTGTACAGAGCTTATATATTAGGTTATAAAGGTAATATTAAAGAGCTTCAGACTTGTCATTAACAATATCCTTAAAGCTTTGTGCACTTTGAAAACCAGTTTAATAAGGAATCCATTATGCATTTATGTGCCAACTAGGCTGAAATAGAGAATAGTAGCTACATTAACTCTAAAAGTGTAATAGTATAAGTATATAGATTAGCTGATTGGCAGAAAAAGGAGGACATAGAACTAAATTAGCTTTAAGCAATACAATAATAAGAGTCCAAGTAATAAATAAAAGCAATAGCAAAATAAGTGTCATAAGCTCTAGATAATGTCATAAATATGATACAAATAACAAGCAAATAATTAAAAGGCTAATGATAAGCTACTGATAAAATATGCAATAGTGAGAAATTAGATAAAAAGAAATATAGTAAATGAGCTAATGAAAGAATGCAATAAGGCATTGGTAAGGGATAAAAAGTCAATTAGGCAGTAAAAAGCCATTAATAATCAGCAGATTAGAATGTTAAAAAGGCAATGGGCTGTTTAGCAAGCTAATAGATGTAGATTAGCTAAATAAACTATATTTTAAGAATACATTTTCACAAAAAGCGAAAAAGAGCATAATAAACAACTTAGTGTTAAATAAGAAGCATAAAGCATAGATTAGAAAGAGGGGTTTTTCCAGATGATGTTGCTACACACTTCAGTAATGCAGCTACACAGCACTACGGAGATCTACGGCGCCATGCACCATCACTACAAATGCTACAAATGCCGGTGTAGAATGCCCTGAACTACGGACATTTAGGCTTTTCCTGATGAAGGCGTACTCTGAAGGAGGGGAGCCATAGGGGTGTACCTGTTATACCTTGCAGTGCCCGATGGTAGTCAACTTCTACGATGCGCCACCCGACATGTTGATGAGAATTCAACTTCACAAGTGCTGTGGACAATGAAACACTCTCACACACGTTAGACCTTGATAGACTGTAGGATCACAGTCGGCGACGCACATAGTTTGATAATGCCAGCGAAGGCTGTGAGACCGCTCTAAGTAAGGAGATGCAGCATCACGAGGAGGACACCTGCACCAGTCGGATCGGGATTTGGAGATGATAGGAGATGGCATTGGCGTCCGTGTCAAAGGAGCTGGCGTGAGATCATCGGCCATGGATACCGCCTCTCTAACAAAGATATCCGCAGATACTTTGGTTCGCGAAGGGTCCGGCTCGCAAGGCGGACGCGCGTGAGGCTAATTAACAGACTATCAGACTGTAGCTCCATCAGGAAACGCCTAAATGTCCGTAGTTCCGGGCATTCTACACCGGCATTTGTAGCATTTGTAGTGATGGTGCATGGCGCCGTAGATCTCCGTAGTGCTGTGTAGCTGCATTACTGAAGTGTGTAGCAACATGTAGTGGCTGCAGCATAGGTTAATGTATATTAATGCTTTCTGAAGAACGATGGATGTTTCTAGTCTCAACATGATCTAATGTAGCAATGATACTGGTATACATTGGCATAATAAAGACGTGCGTTCAAATTCCTCTGCCTTCACCTCAGCCCCATTCTTCATCTTTGAACCCAAGGATCTTGCCCATGTTTTGCCGGACGTGCCGGCATCTACACGATATCGTCTACAGCAGGGACGACTAGGTCGTCTGGCGAGCCTCGTTCTTATCTTACCCATTCGACGACCCACGGCACGCAGTCAAGCACCCACAATGCAAGGCTAGGGCGGAGATAGACTGGAAGGGCGAGCTGCAGAAGAGAATACGGGCGGAAAACATCCTGCTCGCCAAGTCGACAGCGAAGAGCGCTGTGATCGATGCCGAGGGGGCGCTCCAGCTCGGAGACGATGACGAGGAGCACCCCACGGGACGCGCTCCGGACGCTGGTGGCTGCCGTGTACGGCAGCGGCTGGGCACCGCAGGTGAGTCCGACAACCTCGAGTGGGTGGACTACGTACTCGGCAGCAACTCGACGGGGGCGGGTGGAATGCTCGGCCAAGACAGAGGAGTGCGCAGGTGAGGCAGACTTGCCTTCGAGTGCTCAAGTTCTGAAATGCCCGCCCTGAAGTACAGGCACTCAACAGATGACGCACGCGTTTGATGATTTTTCGTGCGACTCTCCGAGGCTTTCCTTCACTTTCTCTCCTCCCCCATCATCTGCTACACCCGCTGCCAGCATACACCTCGACTTTTTGTCAGCTTCGACATGACGCAATGCTCCGACCTAGCCTACGGCCCTTGCCTATCCAGTGGATTCATTCGGTAGGCTGTAATTTCCTGCTGCGAAGAATCCCTATCCGATGATCAAGCAGCAGTACAACCTGGAAGCCAGATTGCACGGTTTGTAGGCAGCAAAGAGGAGGACGCAAGTGACAGCGAACGGTGAAGACAAATCTGTACCCACCACTGCCAACGAGGGCGCCGACCATGGGCCCTGCAAGTGCCGAAGCGTGTTGACGACGGCTGCCGCCCCCCACCCACTCGCGCCCGCCGCCGGCCGTTGTCCATATAATATGTCAGAGGTATGCAAACAAGCAACTCAGTTTTACTCATGCCTCACAGTACTGTTGCAGCACGCCTCAGTACGTTAGGGTAGGTATGGCTGGTAAGGAGATGTCGAGCGTGGGTCTGGAAGAGTGCCCGTAAGTTGACCTATCCCACACTACTTATCAAATGCTAACCTACCATACGCCGCAGATCATATGCATGAACTGAGATACTCGCCTGGCCACTCATTCCTTGCATCTGTGTAGCATGATTTGTAGTCCTGTTCTGTTATAACAGGTATATGTAGACTAGTGCCATGTATCTATTTCTGTAATATATATTGTTGATCACAGGTATCTTGTGCACGTAATAATGCAAACGCTGTTTTGCAGAGTGAAATCGCGAGTACTACCTGACTGCTACGGCCACTACGGCTTTGCTACATTGTGCTACAGAGCTTAGAGTGGCAGCTACCCAGCGCTACGTAAAGGGGACTTGTCTACTGGGCTACTATTTCTATGGAGGCTACGTAGCACTGTGTAGCTTTGCTAATTTTCCCTGATGTCCTCGAGAGCCTCAAATTCATCGGTGGCAGCCCAGGCCTTCGTCATTGATCTCAACAATCTTCGCAGCAGGTGCAGGCGAAGAGGCAGACATCGTCCGGACGGCGCTGCCGTGAGAGTCCTCGCAACGCTTGCGCGGTCGGAGTGCTTCTTCCTTGACGGGCAGATATTCGCCCGGTGCCCTTCCGGCGCACTTGAAGCAAGTGATGTTGTCGTCGTGGTCAGACTCATCCGATGACAACGACAGCCTCCGACCTCTACCACCACCACCTTCGACCTATCTGCTTCACCCTTGCCTCTACTCCGGAACTTCGCTCGGGAATCTGTCGCATTGGCCTCGTCAGGCTCGTCAGACTCGTCCTTAGACTTCAAGCTGAAACAGGCTGACAGTCAAGCGAGACTGCGCTTCTCGCGCGCAACAGCGGCAGGAGTTTGGCGGAGAGGGCGGTCGCGTAGGGTAGTAGGGTTCTGGGAGTTAAAGATATTAATGGCGGCATCATAGGGCGGTGACAATGTGCTTGAAGGACGTAGGGACAGACGAGATGAGGGCGTCTGTGAAGGTCCTGTCCTCAAGGTTGATGCCGGCCTCCGAGATTTCCTCTCTCAGCTAAAGGAGACGATTGAGGTGCTCCTGCATCTTCAAGTCATTCTCGCAAGTCAAGCGAGAACAGGCGCTTCTGCGCGTTTGCCTCCGAAATGGCGGTCGTTTGCCCGAAGCGAACCTTCATCGCAGAAATGACATCGTTCGGGGCCTTCGCGGTGGATGCAATGTTTATGAAAATCGGGTGGGGAGCTTGCTGACGAGCGCCGCCAGCAAAGCATTCCCTCGGCCTCCCTTGTCCACAGGAACTGCCACGGCGGTCAGCAGAGTCTTCCCATTTGATCCCAGCGCAGTGAAGTTGACCCGCTGGATCCATGTCCGATAATTTGTCCCATCTGCCTTCAGCAATGGGACGGACGCGAACACCTTCTGGATGGTGTCGGCAGCGCTCGGCATGTTCAACAGGGGCGTGGGAGGGCGTGAAGGAGAGGCGTGGGAGAGCGCCGAGGGGGTACCAGGTTCGACTGCACAGAGGAGGATGGCGTGGAACTGGGAGATTCAGAAGCAGCACGCCCGGCGTACAATTTGATCCACCTGTATGGAGGCGATGGGGGCGGCCCAGGATTCGTCGCAGACATCGAGAGGACGGTTTTCACGGTTGGAGCAAGGTTGCTCGATGCAAGGGACCCAATGGTTCCCGGGCGCCTGTTCCGGATCGTCTGCAACGATCGGAGATGTCGTCTTTATCGAAGACGTGCACGGCGTTGTCACAGGGTTGCTGCAAACCGGTGCGGCGACTGGACATGCAGCGAGAAGGAGTGTCGAAAGAAAAGGAGTGGGTGAGTGACAACCCGATGAGCGAGAGTTGACGACGGTGTCAAAACCTCTAGGGGCTCATAACCTAACAAAGATATCCGCAGATACTTTGGTTCGCGAAGGGTCCGGCTCGCAAGGCGGACAGCGCGTGAAGCTAATCAACAGACTATCAGGCTGTAGCTCAGGATGTGGGAAAGTCACTGTATATGTAGTTACCTAATCAACAGACTATCAGACTGTACTGTAGAGTGCGAGCGAGTAAGTACAAGGAATGTCCGTGAAAGGCAAAGGTATCGCATGCTCAGGATGTGGGAAAGTCACTGAGCGTGCTGGATGCAAAGCGCAGGCATATAAGGAAATGAAGGTGACTCGATACCGGGCATCGTAATTAAGGGACAAGGGACTGTAACGAAGGCAAAAGGGTAAACGGCGCCCGTACTAAGAGACGGAACTAGCAGCCTTTGTAGCACAGCCGCGGCGAGTCCATGGGCGCTTCGCGCCGATGCGCTGCACCTCGTCGTACAACTTCGACACTCTCAGAATACCAGAAACGTGTAGATAGAGTTGGGCCCGAATATCTCCGTATACTAAGAGCGTCAGCTACATTCGTATCACGTAGAAAGTCAACGCATATACTCAGCTTCTATGAGTGCAGTGCTTCGTTGACGTATTTTCTTGAACCTCAGCTCGACGCAACTCGCCAGAAGTGTGCCTGAAGTTACAGGTTGCTACGCAGGCATCTCACGTTTATTCATTGTTGTGGCACGGTGCCCTGGGCTTAAAATTGGGCGCATGTCAGTAAGCGAAGTAGATCGGACATGAAGGTCTGGGGCTTGAAAGCGTGCAACACGGTCGTCACTAGTGAAGCTCGAGATGCGGCGGTGACCAAACAATGTGCAAATAGACACGATTATGTGGATCTAGAGAGGCGCGCGATTTCGGGCGTCTGGGTGGAAGTCGAACAAAGTTCGCATCCACCACCGAGGTAGCCACCACTTGCAGGGATTGCTCACCACTGTGCTTAGAAAGGCCCTTGAGGATCCCGCAGACGGCGAAGTTGAAAACCTGCTACATTCGCTCGAGTACGCATTTCGCTTTAGCCATAACCACCAGCTTTATCACGATTTGCAACAGAGTGATGCTCAAGACTTCTGGATGTAATCGAGTCTATGCGACCAGCATCCATCGTCGAATCCCAGTTGCCCATCCTCGACACCACCTTTACCGCCACTGCACTTACCCCGCTTTAACAGGCCATCGCTGGCTTGCAAGGTACGTGGACTATACTCCGCTGTATCTGTGCACTGACTAAGAAGTATACTATAGCATGACCCTGTTGTGTGTGCCAGACGAAGCCCGTGTTGGGAACGCATTGTAAGGGGGTACCGTTCCAGCTATGGACGAACTATGCTCGTGGATGCCCACACCTCGACGCCCCCTCGTGCACGTACTACCAAAATCCACAAGGAAAGACCTCCTTCGTGCGTTCCACAGCATTCCTGTGTCTCCACTCGCTGAGACAGCGCTTCACTAACCTTCACAGCGTCAGCACGCTCTTGCACTTCACGAACACTGCTCTAACACGCCGGACTGTGTCACGCCCCTCGCACCTAGAAGATGTACATTCAAGTTCTTTGATGCTTGCCAACCCCTTGAACGTTTACATCCAGTACCTCCGCCACTTCCGAAGTCGTTCTCATGCCGCGCGGCCAATGAGCGAGGGTACGTCGCTAGGTTTTCCCGCGAGGGTCAGCGCTCTGAACACGGTCCCTTTTGTATAGTAGCTGGTGTACAGCTTTGCGCTCATTCGAATGATGAGTGATGGGACGTCTCAGTCACCACGGAACAGTTTGCTTACTCTCGCAAGGTTCGAGTTAGCCGACCCGCCATTGCCCCGCCACATACATCACGAGCACGGAAATGGACAAGGAGTTGCGCATACCTACCAGGGAAGTGATCTTTATCTTGCGCCTGTTTTTGTTGCGCGGTTTACGAAGGCTTCCGGTAGTTCATAGTATCTCCTTCCGCTCTAGAGTCGACATGCACACACATGAGAGGATGATTATGACAACAGCCATTGTGGTTGCTCGGGAACGACAGCTATTCCATAATAGATGATTCGCATCCTAGTTCAGGTGCAAGGCTTTGTGAAGGTGGAAACTTGGCGATAAGGACGCCGAATGAGCTGAAGACGGGGCAAGGGCGTAGTTGCTCGAAAAGGAAGGCGGGAGCTCCTGAACCTAACAAGTACAAACACTGGCGAGTAGCCGCTGTCCCCCATACTTACACCTGGCACCAGATTGGGGAGAATTATGGGGATTGTATCAAAATAACGGGTCGCGCGGGTGGGAACGTCGGGCGGCGGGAAGGCAAACACGCGAGCATTCACATTACATTTCGAGTCGCTATGTAGTCTAGTGAGTCACATCCGATAAATCCGATGTAAATAAGGATGAACAGAGAGCGCACGAGGCGCCGTGAGTTCAAGCTCGACAACTCAACCAATAAATTCAACAGATTGAGTATCAGTGCACTAGCGTGCAGCACTAGAACGCATGGCAACGGGTGTGAGTTTGTTGAATGATACTCTGGATGTAGACGTGCAGCGCATACAGCGTGTACACTCCTACCAAGGTCTAGAGGAAGCTAGGATGGTTACTCACCTGTACGTTGGTTGATACACATGTTAGTGGGTTGAGAGTTGTAAGAGTGTTATTGAGTATGGCGCAGAGGCTGCCTTATATACAACACAGGGTGGCTGTACACAAACAGATACAAATAGGTATCAGGACAATGGACAATAGGCATCGTCATGGTGGAACCTGGTAGAACAATAGAGAAGATATGAGCAGAGTGCTTACGGCGTCTATCCGACTCAACACTCCTCCTAACCTAGCATGGCGTATTGCCTGCGCTGGTTTAGTCAGCGCTAGTTAGCAGTGATGCGAAGTCCGAGCATGGCCGGAACTTCTCGATCTTAATCCTGGCCAGATTCTTAGTGAAAATATCTGCGGATTGTCAACACCAGTGCACGAAGAGTACTTCGACGTGGCCAGCTTCAACGACATTGCGAATGTAGTGATAGCGGATGTCGATGTGTTTGGTGCGCTTTTCAGTAATGGGATTTTCTGAAACGAATAGAGTGCCCTGGTTGTCGCTGCAGATGGGTACTTTCTCGAAGTTGTAACCGAGTTCAGCGAGGATGTTTTGAATCCACATGACTTCTCGGGAGCAGTTGCTGAGTGCCATATATTTGGCATCTTTAGTCAACATTGCTACAGACTTCTG
>JAKOGH010000318.1:0-15858 GCA_024811115.1 Terana coerulea
CCAGGATGGTGCCTTCATCACCGACAACATTTCCTTCTACGGCGACGCCAAGACTGGCGTTGAACTGACTGCTGAAGCAGACTGGAAGCGCCGTGGTCTCTACATTGGCCCTCAGGTGCGCATAACTCTCCTCTTTTGAGGTACCCGTACTGACCGGCTTTAATTCAGTTTGACACCCTTGACGTTTCGGTCCAGGAAGAGTTTGAGAAGTTCCTCCAGGAGCGTGGCATCAACGACTCGCTTGCTGTCTTCATTCCTGAATACGCTGAGTACAAGGAACAGAAGGTACGAGGATTGTCTCACTTCTCACAAATCGTTCTCTGACAGCGGCTTTAGGAGTACGTCGGTTGGCTGAAGAACGTCAAGAAGTTCATCGAGGCTTAAACGCTTTCTTTGGTGCTCTTCTTCCTCTGTCACGTCACTCAAAACTTAGTGTACCTCTCCGCATACTTGTGCTACCTAATTGCTTTCCGATGATACACCTGCTTCTCCCTGCTCACACATTACCATACGGCTGCTTACCTCATCCCTGCCACACGGAAACTAAGCATCCGTCTCATGCTCACATCGTACTCACATCCTCCGAGAATTCATCTGTCTCTCATGTGTGTGCTGACATAGCGTCTTCTCACGAGCCCGTCCGACTCCGCTGAGCTGTTCGTCAGCGTCTCGGCCCTTTCGTGCGCGCTTCGCACTCGGACACGTCGCAGAAGCGCCAAGATTAGAGCTCTTCCACGTTCGATCACATTCTCGTTCATTCTCCACGGGCCTCAACGCAGCTCGGAATGACAAGCTCTTGCTAAGAACCTTCGGATGACAAGTCCTGTACTCTCTGCTGGGCTTGCACCGGAATGGCGTGCCTGCGCCGACGTGGCGAGCTTGGTTGCAGCTGCGGCCGCGGTATAAGAACTGACTGGATCTGCCGTGCTATTCTCCCCAAGCCGAAGTCGTCAGTCACCTCAAGTCCCCCTCTGTTACCCTCTAGCATACGCCACATTCACCACCGGGCACTTGAAACTTGACCATCTTCGCAATGTCGAGCCCCATCGCCATCCCCCGCGCTACGACCGCTGTTGCCGTCTCTTCGTCTCCCTCGTCGGCTGGGTTGTATGTTCCCGTGCACAAGCGCAGGGACGCGAGTGTCTCTCCGTCCACCTCGAGATCATCTTCTCCCACGCCCTCGACGGGGTCGTCATGGCGCAAGCACGAACCCTCCAAGGACGCTTCTGCGGTGTTCCGCAACAAGCACAGAAAGACCCCTTCGAATGTATCCATGAGTAAGTCTCTTGTGTTGTCTCCCACCAGAGATCCCAGCAGCTGACCATCTACTTCTTAGAATCACTGAATGATACCCATATACCCCAACACACAACGATACCCAAACGCATCGCACTCCCATTCACTTACACCGCATCCGACCTTCTCGCCCTCTCATCTTCCGCATCGCCGCTTTCGCCCGAGAAGCTCGACAGCCTGCGCAGCCTCGCAGCATTCACCGCCCCCTCTCCAGCCTCCGAAGCCGAACCCAAGTCCGCTGCGGCGTCGAGACGCAGGCGCACCGGCCGCAAAGGCAAGAAGCCCCTCGTGACACAGCAGCTGCCGATAGTTGTGGTGCAGACTGCGGAGGTCGAGACGCGCAGGAGGAGGCAGGGGCATGGAACTTGGGGATGGCAGTCGCATGCGACGCTTGACGCTTTGAAGAGCCACCAGCAGGATTTGGAGGCGTCGTGGAGGCATGGGCCGACCGTTGTCAGTGTCGCGATTTAGGGCATGGCTGGCAGGTCGACGGCATTGCGAGAAGAGAACCGATATTACCCGGAAAACTACACTTTTACCATTATAATCACCGCTCTGCAACGGACATGTAATACATACACTTAGAATTTCATAACAGCTCACGATCAACGTTTAGCAACGTTCTCGGGTCCAGTGCAATTTGCGGTCACGGTGCACCTGGAAACTCGGCAGAAATGTGCACTGTTCAAGCTATATGCGCACACTGCGGACCCCATCCTCATGATTCTGCGACTAAGACGCCGGTCGACGGACGCTTGACCGGCGCTGTCGAGCCCTTTGTGGCGTTCCGGTCGACGGGAGCGGGCCATGGGCGGATCGGAGGCGGAGTTGATGGCGCATCAAAGCTCGGAATCACCCGTGCAGTTTGCTACGTTCGTAATTTTCACCGCGACGGGCTCACACACCTCCTCTCTTGCACACCGTAGCATGCCGGGAGCTACACCAGCCTATATTGTGAAATGGCTAGATCCATGCACTATGACAAACCTCTGTGCTTGTCAAACATGACTGGTGACTGGCTGTCCAGTGCTCGGGCAGCCCTGGTAACGCATCTTTCAAGCCACGTACAAAGTTGTCCGATACCGCGGATGCTCAAGCCGAACAGACGTGAAACCCCCAGCGTTGTGATAGAACACACCTCATCCTAGTTGAAGTTACACCCCAAGTTCTTCCACCCCTTTTTCCATCCGCCTTACAGTAGCTCATCCAAGTCTTCTCGTGGTACTCCATGAAGCCTCAGTCGCCTCAACACCGCCTTATGAAGTAGACAACAACGGCGGTGACGATGTCATCGATTTTCCTGGACATCGTGCCCGTGTGGAACCCACCTCGTTAGTCTGGTGGTCCCGCCATCGGTGCATGCGTCTTGGACCGGCGATGACATGGAAGAGCTTCTCCAATTTCATGCCAGTATCATCGTGGGCGGCGCTTCTCTCACTTGTCATTGCCTGCGTCCCGCCACTACAGCATGCGCTCGACGTCCACGTCAAGCCGATCCGCGGAGTGCTGAACCAGGCCGGCAACTACCCATCCCACTCACCTTCGTCGTTCTCGATGCATACTTCCACAAGCCACCCACCGCGTGTCGGGTCAGATCTCACCCCGCTTCCATCCAGTTGACATTCTGGGTGCAAGCTAGATGTCAGCCGGATTTTGCAAAGTTCAGATTTCAGCCAGGTGCCCTACTGGCGTAAATCTAGCAGCTTAGATTGCAGCCAGGTTCCATTTTGCTGACATGGTACTGAACGCCGCTACAGCCTGAGCTCAGTTTAGGGCCGGCGTCGGAGTGTGAAACGCGTGGACTTGTGCGCGCGAAGAGTATTGCTTTTGGACGCGTCTCTTTTCTTTACCACAATGACCGCCCGCTAACCCCTCGCCATGTTGACAAGCATAAGCTGAGTACGCTATATTTATATATCATGCTTTCAGCTCGCTGATGCTGTAGATATATTGACCGGTGTGAGAGTGGCAGACTGGCCAAACTTGGTGTGTGTTCAGTCCTTCCCAGTTACAGAACACTGACTATATGCGCAGCTCTGCGCCTTTATACTGAGTATTCAGCACAGTACTGCCTCCCTCAAAGCTCCGATTCTCGTGTTGACGGCTAATACTGAGAGTGAAGGGTCATGGGTTCGAGGGTGGCTGGGATTGCCGTACCCTTCGGTATGTGCATCTAATTCTTCTCGGCATATGCCATATGCCTGCTGCAGCACTGATGTGTCCCATAGACCAAAATAATACAACACCACTCCGCAGATCTGTCAAACATTCAATGTTGGTATGTCCAGTCTCAGTCCTTGTATGCGCTCTTACCTCGCTGGGTGTGCATTTAGGAATAATTCAGTGTTGCAAAACTCCTGTCCAGAGGCCCCGATGAATCCTTGGCTCTAGGGTCAGTTTTCTAATGTCTTATTGTTGGTTGGTGCTCCACTGACATCTGTTGTCGCAGAGCCGCTATTGTGATGTATATGTTGGAAGGTTTACTGTGTTTTTGATATAAATAGCGTTATGTAGAGTTTCCGTTCGCTTAGATAGTGACCATGTAGCTTACAAATTTAAAAGAATAAAAGCGATTTAATTTGGTATAATTATGGGTACCCCGCAAGCTGTATATGAGGGGATTGCAGCCACCAGGTAGCCAAGATTTCAGCCGGTTGTGTAGACAGGCCAAATGCAGTCGACCGCAGGGTGGCTGAAATCCAGGCGAAATCCGGCAAATCAGCCAGATGCCAGCCGGCGCACATCCTTGCGAGCGGGTGGCTGGTGAGTGGTTGGTATCCGGCGGTTTAGCCAACTGTCACCTCGGTGAAATCAGACCTCAACACGCGGTGACCGGAGCCGAAGGAGAACTCAAGATGCGCTGCCGGCGCACCGCGAGCACGGCAGGAGCGTAAGCACGAGATGGAGCCAGATATCGCTGGTCGACAGCATACGGGAGATGCTCAAGATACCGCAGCGGTCGAAGAGTCGTATTGAACGCAACCCGTCGGACTAGAAGCGGCCGGGCCAGAGATGATGGTTCAGTGGTCCTGTCGCGCATGATCATCTCCTCGCTGCTGTTGCTGCTGTTCTCTGCGCTCTCAACGCAGTTCAGCGTGCAAGAAGCCTTCGACGAGTACGTATCTAACAGTTGCGATGTAGACATCATGTACTTACTTCCGTTTGTCCGCAGCCCCGTGTTCGTCGTCTCGAATACACTGCTCAATGCTTCGCCGCCGGCCCTGACGCTCGCGCAAGTGTGTCCTCCGATTACCACATGATATAATCTATGTGGTAGCCCTTGTGCTCTGTATGACGCAAGCGGCCGCGTCGGGCGACGCCTTCGAGTCGTTCATCAGCTGTACCATCTTCTAGCCATACTGCGCTGTCGCGCCATTATTCACCATCATCCTCGTTGTCGTCGGACCTGTTCTATCTAAGCTCTAGGCTCGTCTCGCGAACGTGTTCTGGTCACGTTCTCCTCCGCACATATCTCCCTCATACATCTGCTCTGCTGTGTTTCTTGTCGTCTTGTGTTTTCATTTCGTCAACGGTCGTGCGTTCAGTCTCACGTATATAGTAATACATGCACTGGTTATACAGATTGTTGTAATACCCGTCACAGTCGAGGGTGTGCATGTGCGACCTCATCGGGTCATTCCAACGCTGGAAAGGGCACATCTATATCCGGGCTGGTGATGCCCACCGGCCATAGGTCCAGTATGACCGTTCGAGAGATTACCCGCAGGGAATCTGTGCAACCCTGCAGTACATATTCCTGTTCGACAAGCGCATATATGTGGTGCGCTCACTCCGGAACATGGTTGGAAGACCTTAGCCTGAATCGATCGGAGCGCGCGGGGAAGAGCATGATGGCGCATCAATCCTCACTCGGCAAACCCTGCGCATATGTCCCGAGCCCCTTAGGCGCTCGCAGGCTCGACTCGACGACAATGTGCCCAGTGTGGCCACGGTCCGGTTTGGTCCGGTGTCTGGCCTATGTCAGGAAAACTCGAACCTGAACCAAGTGCTAAGTGGTGAACTTGAACTCAAAACCGAACAGGACCAATTTTGTTTTTGTGAACTGGTTCATATAGTCAGGTTTGGGTTCATGAACCAGTTCAAACCAGAGAACTGCCAAATTTATAGAAATATATATGTAATTATACTACTAGAATGTACTCTGTGTCATCATCATCCCAAACACCAGCAGCGTGCAAGTCGGACTGATCTGAGGCACTGATCAGCTCAGTACAGTATCCATCCTTCAAGATCTGCAGAGCTTCGAAAGTGTTGAGTCGAAGCTTGTTGCGAAGCAGGGTGCCAGTATCGCCCCACTGCTAGAAAACACGCGTTCTGATGCAATGGATGAGCCTTGTATGGCAAGGTAGTCTCTCGCCATGCGTAAGAGAATTGGATACTAAGATGCATGGTAGTGTGAAAGTACGGTAAGACATTGGGAATGAGTAAAAACAAACAACTGTGACAGTCATGCAATGCAACACATAATGTGATCTATAACACACGTGTATTCTGGAGCTGTGCAATGTGCATGTGTGCCTGTCAGTGATACCTGGCACCAGGTTCTGGTGAACATGAAAATTAGAAAGCCAACTTCGACCCTTCCCTTATGTCTGGCTTCATGTGTGAGTTGAGCAAAAGCTCTTGCTGTGCTTGTGAGTCCATGAAGCCTTGCTACTCACATGCTTTGTACTTACTAACGCTCTGGGCATCATGATAGAGACACTGAGGTCCAAACCACATTTTGCACAAGGAAAATTTAAGAGATCTAACATTTTCCCATGTGCAAAATGTTAGTATAGATAAGATTAGATATTTTGCTTCACCAAGTAAAAATGCAATAGCACACTCTTCTAGCCCTTTCTCCGCTCTAGCTTGTTGGCTGAACCTATTTGGATTGTGACGCAGATGCCCATGCACTCAACCTGAAGAGATAGTGCACCTGGGGCTGAAGGAGCAACAAAATCAAGTTGCAGAGATCACTGTGAGTAACCTTATTTGTACTAACATTTTGCATCTGGGAAAATGATAGATCTTTTAAATTTCCCTCAGCGTGAAATAAGGCCAGATCTCCAGCGAGATGAGGAAATGTTGCATGAGCGCTGCACTATAAGGTTGCTACTGGTATACTCTACCAAGTGTCATGGAGACAAGCTCGATGCGTAACCAGAGTGGACGGATCATAGCAGATGTAGAATAAATAATAGAATACATACGAAGAGGGCGATAAGGGCCAACTCCAAGTAGACCACACAGAACGAGTAGGCTGGTGCCAATACTTGTCCCCAATAACCAAGTTAGCATAGACTATGACCTATAGTACATGTATACACACCTTGTCACCAATGACCAAGAGGTCGAGATAAAGAGCAAGGCAAGAGAGCCCAGAGTGCTAAGTATCCGAAAGCATGAGAAGAATTAAGCCGGCGTTTGGGCGCTAAGCGCGGGGATCATCGGACTGAAGCCCAAGGCTCTGGGGCTGCTACCAAGCCTTGTCTCCATGCTGGATAAATGCAAGGAAAATGAAAAAATATTACTACTTGTATGTGTCTGTCTGCGACATTACCCTTGCTAAAGTCCATTGTCCTCAATGGACCGAGTGCCTCGAATCTCCCTTCCTCCCATTCAAACTCTGGTGACACAGTGTTGATGAAGTTTTGTAGTGGTTGCCACAGCAGAGATGCAAACATGGCAGCGTTGATGCACCAGGCCACATTGGAATATGACTCATGGAACTTTTTGATGGCTTCTGGGGCATTCTCAAGGTTCTTTGCCGGTTCCCAGGAGTTTGAACCAAAGCTGTAGCCCTTCCATTTGATGAGGTATTGGAATTGCCATTGGAAGACTTTGCTGTCAAGGATTTCCTCCACCTCGTACTCCACCTCCTCTCCAACTGTGACTGGGGCTGGGGGTGGTGGTAGGACTCCATTGACTTCATTACCCTTCCAAGGTGAGAGTTAGTTGACATGGAATACATTGTGGATTTTCAATGCTATTGGTAATTTGAGCTTGTAGTCCCAATTGCCTACTCTCTCCAGGATCTTGTAGGGTCCAAGCTGCCTAGGTCCCAGCTTGCAAGAGGCTTGGTGTACCTGCACATTGCAGCTATCCAGCTAGACTTTATCTCCAACATCATGTAGAAGTGCAGTGCATACAGCGGCATACACTCCTACCCCAAGCCTAGAGGAAGCTAGGATGGTTACTCACCTGTAAGCTGGTTGGTATATACGTGAGTGGGTTGAGAATTGAAAGAGTCTTATTATGTATGGCGCAGAGAGCTGCCTTATATACAATACAGGGTGGCTGTACTACAAACAGACACAAATAGATACCAGGACAATAGACAATAAAGATCGTCATGGTGGAATCTGGTTGAACAATAGAGAAGATGTGAGCAGAGCGCTTACAGCATCTATCTGACTCAACACGTCAAACACTCTAGGTAGAAGAGCACCAGCAGACATCTCTTTCTTTATAGTTTGAAAAGCTGCTTTTGCATCCTTACGTGTCTGGGCCAGTAGTTTTGCTCAAGAGTCTGCCACTGGTACATTGCTGCATCCTTCTACCTGGGATTGTGAAGTTTGGTTGGTAGCTGTATAGCACTTTAAATGGCGATTGGCAATGAGCTCAGTGTACTCTGGAGTTGAGCGCAAACTCCACGACTGGTATAAGCTGAGCCCAGTCATCTTGTCACTGCAAGGTAAATAGCCAGAGGTACTGCTCAATCTCCTGGTTGATGCGCTCTGTTTGCCCATTCGCCTGAGAGTGATAAGCTGTTGTAAGCTGGCTGTTGATCTCTAGCCTCTTGTACAGTGCTGTGATGACTTTGGCTGCAAATTGTGGTCTCTAGTCTGTTATGATCCTTCATGGTAATCTGTGAAGTCTAAAGAGCTCTCGTTCCAAAAGTGATGCGATTCCCTCTACTGTCACTGAATTGTTTGGTGAGCACGAAGTGTCCCTGCTTAGTGTACAGGTTGACAATTGTTAAGATGGCATTGTAGAGCTGTCCATCCAGGCTCTTTGATGGAGAGAGTCCAGTTACTAAGTCTGCTCTCACGATTTGCGATGGTTCTTCTGGGACTGCTATTGAAAGTGGGTCTACTCGTGGGTGGGATGCAGGCTTGAATCACTGGCATTGCTTGCATTCTTTCACATACTGGTCGACAAAGCTCGCATCAGCGGCTACCAGTAGTGCCGGCTAACCAGTTCGTAAGTTCCATCTTGTTCTGGATGTCCTGCTGTCCTTCCATTGTGACATTCTGCTAATATCCTCCTCCTTATCTCTATGTTGTCTGGCACATATAGCTTCTTTTGGTAATACACTAATCCATCCACCTCCTCCTATTTCTTTGTTCTATTGAGTAGTCATCGCGCACTCTTCTTCTTCAATCCCTTCAGTGCCTCTACTACTATTGCTTTTCTCTGCCCTGCCTTTCTAATCTCTTCCTCTACTGAGTTTCCTTCTATCATGACTCCTTCCATTGTACTTAGTATGATAGCAGTGTTGATGGTTTGTGGGTGCCTTAGGACTAACACTACTTATTCTCGATTGTCTTTGGCATCTGGGACTTCTGACAAAGCGCTACGTGTCATAGCGTCTGATTTTCCCTGTGACTTGCCTGGGCGGTGTACTATCTCCATGTGAAATCATGATAATTAGAGGGACCATCTGGCTTGTCAGCGGGTCAGATTCTGGGCTTTCGTCCAGTGCTCGAGGTTTTTGTGATCTGAGTAGACAGTGATACGGCTGGTAAGCGCCCTGAGTGCGGAAACCCCAGAAATTGCCTTTTTCGTCACTACGCTCTACGATCGCACTAGGACCCTGGACACCACCCCCAAAGCCCCGAGCCGTCAACGTCCCCAAACTACTCTCCCCGAGATACCCTGTAACGGTGCCCCTCTGTCACGTCAGTCCAGAGCCTGTGCAGCCCCTCGTAACAGGCAGTGCGGCCACCAGCCCGAAAGATGTGGGCCACGTCAGCCCCGGTGAGCTCCTGCCCAGGACTTAGGCACGTACCTAGCTACGACCAAGACAGCGGCACTGCGTTGTAAGCGCCACCAGTCATTTCGCCTAGGCGCACGGACGGTACTGACCGGTCCCGCACCGTGTTTCATAGGTGCTCGGTACCTGTGTGGCACATGACATATCCCTGGTTAGTGTATCCCGACTCGGTCTTTCCTTATCCGTACCACTTTTGTATCCAAACCACTCCTTCATTCTCTCTCAGACGCGGTCCATTAGCTCTGGCTGTTAGGTGCCGGGCCCGTATAAATACTCTGTACATACTTTCTGCAAATACAAGTTACCTTTCCCCCTCTTCATGCCCCGCTACATGTTAAAACTACAAGCACATCGGTGCTTCTTAGGTATCCCGCTCTCGTCTAGTACTCGTCTCGCTCGTTGGCTGTGCGGTCTGACTCAACGTCGGAGTCTTGCCTCGGTCCCTCGTACGTCGTCCCCTAAGTCTCTCAGCTTTGGTGCTCTCTCTCTGTCCCCATTACAGACCTCGCCCTGACCGTTACCTCCCGAGGTATTTGGTACCCGACTCCTGCTGGCACTTTGGCCGCAGAGTTGAAGTGACGTCCCCACTCACACATAAAACCGCTCCCCAACTCAGTGCTTTGGCCCGAGCCCGCTGTCTGTTGGGTTAGGGTTAGGTGATCGCACCCGAGGCGTGGTGCAGCGTATCAACAGTAACCTTGGAAAGTCCTTCTAGATAATGCTGCCACTCCTTCAGAGCTCTAACAATTGCCAAGAGTTCCTTATCATAGATTTTGTAGTTGCGCTCTGCTAGTGACATCGTCTCAGAACGGAATGCAGTGAGATGCATGAAGTTGTCGTCTCCTCACTGGGATAGGACTCCTTCTGTCGCGAAGCTTGATGCATCTGCCTCAATCTCTGTCTTCCTGGTTGGGTTGTACATTGCCAAGATTGGCGCCCGTGATGAAGGCTTTGTGCAGGTCATCAAATGCAGACTGTTCTGCTGGTCCCTATCGCCACGGTGTGTCTTTCTTAGTCAAGTCATTTAGAGGGCGAGCTTGACACAAAAACCCTTTGATGAACCTTCGATAGAAGTTTGCAAAGCCCAGGAATCCTCGCATATCCCGGAGGCTTCGAGGAGTGTGCTACTCAATGATTGCTTGTATCTTGGCTGAGTCCATTTTTATCTCTCCGGCTCAGATGACTATGCCCAGGTATTCGATCTCCTCTTTGTCAAACTTGCACTTCTCTGGCTTCAAGAACAGGTCATACTCCTTCAGTCGGTGCAGGACTTCGTAGGTAGTCTCTTGGTGTGTCTCCGAGTTGCTGCTATAGATCAGAATATCATTCACATAAATAGCCATCTTGTTTGCCGCTATTAGGTCCACGAAGATTGCATTTATGAGTGACTGGAAGGTTGCTGGTGAATTCATTAGCTCAAAGAACATGACCTTCGATTTGAAGAGTCCCTTGTTTGTGATGAATGCTGCTTTCCATTGATCTGACTTGCGAATCTGGATGTTATCATATTCCCATTGAACGTTGAACTTCGTGAAGACTCGAGCTCCCTTTAGCTTATTAATAATGTCTGATGCTAGAGAAAGTGGGTAGTGGTTTTGATTGTAATCTTGCTGAGCTTTCAGTAGTCCTGAACCAGCCGCAGTTTGCCATCCTTCTTTTTGATAAAGAAGACCAGTGATGCCATAGAAGACTTGGAGGGGACAATGTATTCTTTGGCTAGACTCTCATTGAGAAAACATTCCAACTCTTCATTTGAGGGTCCACTGCCGTCCGTACTGATCACATTCACTCAAGCGGCTGGTGTCCCTGACTGTCCCATGTAGCGAGAGCAACACACTGCTGGAGGTGTGTCCCACTTTATGGCAGTGCTGACAAATGGACCTGCGCGGTGAGGACAGGCTGCCACAGTGTGGTCCTTTGATCCATATCCAAAGCATCTCTCTGCCAGAGCCTTACGCCAGGCCTGAGCTGACCTCAGTGCCGGAGTTGTTGCCGAGATGTCTATGGTGTCAGGGTCAGCTGGAGTTTAGAATGGCTAAATTGGGGCCACCGGAGGGAAGTGTCAAGGTCCTAAAGTTGACATCGATGTTGTAGTCCTGGGTCGATGTCCTTGCTTATGGGCTCGTTCTGCGTCTCGCTCGCGCTTCCTCTTGTCAATGTCCTGTGCTGCCTCTACCACGTGCGCCAAAGTTTACGTATCTTTGCTTATCTTTGCAATTTGGTCTTTGACATAGGTAGACAGGTGCTTCTTGTATCAAATGCGCTTGTCCTCGTCACTAAGGGTGGTTCAGCCGGCATACTGGTAAAACAGCGCTGCATACTCCTGCGCCATCTTGTTTCCCATCCAAAGGGTATCAAGAGAGGCCAGTGCATTTCTTGCCTTATTTACTGTCTTGAATCGCATGTGAAAGGCTTGTAGGAACGCTGTCCAATTGATGTACAGTATTTCTCCTTTCGTCAATGCTTCTATAGTTGGTGTCACTCAGATGGCCGCATCTCCTACCAAGAAATTGAGGCCTGCTCTAATCCACTTGTTAATTCAAGGGCTGTACCCCATCTCCATGACTGGCTGGCCTTATGCATTGACGACTAGGTTGCCATTTGCATCCCAGCTCTGTCACTGCACTTGATCGCTCAGTCCCTCCTTTTGGTCCTGCACCTAAATGGTAAAGGTGGCTAGAAACCGACACGCATCATTTGTAGACTTGCTGTTGTATATGGCGAGGTTTCTGCACATATCGTTTGGTGGGCGGTTGTGCGGTGACCGTGGCATTTATTACTAGTGGAGGCTGTTGCACTTGCTGCGCTTGCTGGACCAGCATCTAGTTGACATTCTGGGTGAGGTTGGCTACTTGTTGAGCCAGAGCCTGGATCAGCTGTTCAAGGGTCATTGGTTGGGCCATGGGTGCTGGTGCGAGTGCAGGTGTGGAAGGTGGAGGCAGAGGGGCCTGTGATAACAGATTATGTGGAAGGAGGGCTGCTGGTGTGACTACTGGGGTTTGCGTACGGAGTGCCAGTTTGAAGTGTGAGTGTGCAGAGGTTCTGGAGGAGTACAAGGAACGCAGGGCTTGGTGAGCTAGAACTTCCTGCTGGGAGTTGGATTGGTGGTTCTCCTGGGTGCTATTCTACTCGAGGTTGCTAGATCTGGTCTGGATGTTCTTCAGATACACTGCCTTGATACTATTGTAACGATTGGGGCATGGTTGTTGGTCACACCTCTTGTAGGTCTCTGATTCGTCGTGGTAGTCATGTTGGTTGCTTGAGTTGTAGTAGTGGAATACTGTCAAGCAGTTGAACTGCTGCGTGGGGGCTGCGTCTTTGGACAGGTTGGCAACAGGTAGTGTGCAAATGGACCTCCTTGCACACGATGGGAAATCCAAAAGTTCACCACACTGACATCCCGCCTAATAGCAGCAACGGTAAGGGGATAAACCGAGTCTCAGTGGCACTGTATCTCTGGACCATTGTAGTGCCTGTGCTTCGCGAGGGGTTCAATTGGACCAGTGCAGTTAGAAGATCTTGATCTAATGTCGTGAAGACAAGCTCAACATGTAACCAGAGCGGATGGATTAGAGCGAATGTAGAATAGATGATAGAATATCGTATAAGAGCGAAGCAAGGGCCAACTCCAGGTAGACTTCACAGAACGAGCAGGCTGATGCCAATACTTGTCCCCAATGACCAAGTTAGCATAAACTATAACCTATAGTATATGTATACACACCTTGTCTCCAATGACTAAGAGGTCGAGATGAAGAGCAAGGCAAGAGAGCTCGAGTGCTAAGTATCCGAAAGCATGAAAAATTGAGCTGCATTTGGGCGCTAAGCGCCGGGATCATCGGACCGAAGCCTAAGGCTCTGGGGCTGCTACCAGACCTTGTCTCTGTGCTGGATAAATGCAAGGAAATTGAAAAATAATACTACTTGTATGTGTCCATCTGCAATACTAAGGCTTTGGTTCCTCTCCCACACATTATCTGCAATCCAAGAGCTGCTAGGATGTCCTCACAAGCAAACATTGTGACTATAGAGGAGCTGTTAATGCTGTATGCGAGATCCCAAGTCAAGCACTGTGTGCTAGCCATCCTGAAACCTATCGCGAACCTTAGAGTCACAAGCAATTATATCGGTGTTGCTGTAACAAGTGTGCAAACTCTTACTTTCCATATTGTTATCTATGTACTTACTCAAGCCAGCTTTGTTTTCTACAAATACTTCCTGCCTATTCGTTACAAGAGTGGAACGCTTGAAGCGGGTGGCCCACAGCAACGGCGTTACTTTTTATATCAACATGGTAGATGATGGTAATCACTTAAATAATTACTTAGATGCCCTCTTCACCAAATGTAAGCACTTGCCCTTGATTGCAATAGTTTGTCCATACTGAGTGCTGAGTTTTAGAAGTTCCATTCTGTCTGCCCTTCATTGCACTGTTGTTAATAGTTCATTCTTGCAGATGCAAAGTTCAGAATTTTCTGTTTGCAATAATTTCATTCATAAGCTATAGACAGACCACCAGTGAGAGATGGTTGTTGTCATGTTTAACTATCTGCATAACTGACCATTTGCACAGTATTCTCTTCTATTCAAGTATATGCTCTGTGGAAGCCCAGCTATTTTCTATGTTGTCTGGTTTTACTTTTGGACTGGCTTCTGTTTGCACTAACGTTGCAAGCCAAACATTTCCTAAACGTTTCCCCGCAAATTACTGCATGTCTTTGTAGTTCGACCTGATACATTCCGATGCAGCATACGTTAGCAGGCCTTTCATGTTCTGTACTACGACGTCCAACGCACTCCCAGGCTGCTCAAGATGTAAGTTGATGCGCACTCTCCTTGTACTACCACACTTATGTATGTGGAGATGTACGCATGGACTGATTCACCAAGATGAATGAATAACTCACGTCAATGCAGTATTCATCTTGATCTGCACCTCCATAATACTTGCAGACATTCTTGTACTGGTAGCAACATAGATGAAAACATGGTGAGTCTGGCTCAAGAGAGTTGGACATGCCAACACATATCAGTTACAATATGTCTCCTATGTAATAGTAGATAGTGACATTTACAACATACTCCAGATGAAACTCAGTGAGGTATATTAGGTACCTCTACTTCTTGTACGTAGGCAACAGGGTTTACTACATCTCCCGTTTTGTGCTTGATGTATGCTGAGCTCGGATTTTTGCTCATCATTAACATCACCCACATAGTACTTGTATTTAATGATGCAAGTCTTCCACTCATTCTGTGTCAGTGTTTGACTGATAATAACTTCAAGACATTATCTGTTCTAACTCCTATCATCGTTTCAATGGTATCTTTGGCAACTTCGCTTGCCAACAATACTATATGAATATCCATTTATGGCCTCAGGTTCTCATAAATCGCTTCATCGTAAATCTTTGACAGCTCAATGAAGCAGATGATGCCTTTGTAACTCACCCTCGCTTGGGGATGTATGCAGGGGTGACTGTCAAAATATAAGCACCTAGCCGCTGCTATGCACAGGCACCTATCAGCGCCATAAGGACTATTGCCCAATATGGACATATGAGATCCAGAGTACAACCTCAGGTATTCCATGCACTAAAGTAGTGTTTTCTGACCACTCACCATATGCTACATGTGTAGATCACTTAGAATAGCTAGACTTGAGTATTGTACCAGAGTCTTAGTAGTTCCAGGGGTCCTGAATACTTGTATATATACCAAGCTGAATATGCTGAATATACCTCAGTTCAATCATTTACATTCTCTCAGATTATGAGTTCCAAGCTCTAAACTCTACATCGTTATTTCTGTCAAACTGTTCTAGTTACCTTTGCTGCGTCCCCATACCTTGGTCCCTTAAACTCCGTTTTACCAAACAATTTATACATTTAGATTAACGAGTGAGTCTCATTGATTCTGTGTGACAGAGAATTGTCCTTTGACAATATTCCTGCATAACCTGTAGTGTCAGCAAGTTCGCTCAATCCTACTCCTGTCTATAAGTTGTCACAAGAGCAAACTTGATGCTTCCTGCTAAGGAGTACGCTCAAATCATCGGTTTCAAGGCTCCAAGCCTCCTAGCTAATTCTTTCGTTTCACCTGCACTAAGCTCTCTACAGACACTGAGATCACCAGTTAGAACAACCGAGTTTGCAACTAGTACTGGTATGAGAGAAAAGGCTGAGTGTGCTTGCATCCTAGCCAGTCCTGCCAAGCCTACTCTCACTAAGAGGCTTTTGAACTCCCTGCCTCCGACTTACACTCCTATCACACTTAAGCCGGTGCTTCTCAACTTCGGAAGTTAACTGCATCCAATCTCATCCAGATCTTCGACCCAAAGTTCAGCGCTACACTCAAGTGCTTGAATGTCTTCAAGACTTTTATGAGAGAAATCCATCAACTGTGCATTGATAAAAATCTACAAGGGCTAATTCATCAGCTTACCCACCTCCACCGCTCATTGAAGGATACCGAAGGATAAGACAAGGGAGGAATTCCAAGCATGAAATTACAGTTTGAAAGCTATTAGAGAGATTTCTTCAAGGGCCTATGTAAAAACT
>JAKOGH010000319.1:0-14673 GCA_024811115.1 Terana coerulea
GGATGTCCACTGATGTCCAGCGCACGGCGGGATGGCAGATGGAGAAGACCCGCGCGCAACGACGACGTCTCCGACCCGTCGGAGTTGCATGTCTCGAGGCTCGAAGCTGTGGTGCCAATCATGGATGCTGTTCGTGCAAAGTCGCCGCGGTCTTCTGGGTGATCCATGCTAAGTCCACGCCCGACCTACCGGCGGCGTTCAGAGACAGCGCGGCGTACTGCCTTGGTTCGGTACGGAGGGCCGGTGTAAGATGCAGCACCAGCGATTCGCCCGTCCGAGAAAGTCGAGCCAAACAGAGACTCGCCGCAGCATCGTGGCTTCTCTGTCACACAAGCATGGGTCAGCACGGTGAACATGAGCGAACGCGGAAACTGAGGCACGCACCGTGATCACCCCTTGATACTATTGAACAGCACCTGAGAATACGTCAGCCACAACGCACATGAAACAACTCTACAAACGCTGGGAAAAAGGCAGCTGACCGGCTCGAGCAGGAGATACAGTAGTAAACATCTTTCCATTGCACCGAAGCAGCATATGTAAAGATGGACATCGCAGGGATAAGAAGTAGTTGGTATAAGTTGTGTAAGGTACCTGTCTGAATGAACAACAGCATGATTATACGTATTAAAACAATCGAGAAGGCACGCTGGGTGGGTGAGACAACAAGAGTATAAACACTGAACGGAAAGAAACAAAAGGGTTGAAACACGTCAGACGGATCCGGGATTTGTCGCGACAAAGGGGCGACGACCAGAGGCGGCGTGCACTGGAGATTAACGTGTGGGGGTTCCGCGCAGAAGAAAGAAGTGGCCGTTAGATGATGCATGTGTGCCGACAACCAGAGTGAAGAACCCAGAAGAATCACGTCCACATGTGCGGGGCGGTGTCGCTCGCGTCTACAGAAGACCGCATTCCCGCAGATGGAGCTGTAGCAGGATATCTTGGATCGCGCTCAGCACGACTATACACCGACGAGGATCAGTGGATGACACAAGGAGGGCATCATTAATGACTCACATTTGATCTGGTTGGTATCTGTGGCACATGTGTAGTGTGCGTAAATCTGTTTCGTCGCCGCGCTCTGGTTGAGCGACACGAAACGGTTGAGGAGGTACGCGCATGCAGCGTCGTAGCTGTCACCGCCTGAGTAGTCGGGGAAGTAGTCGCCGAGTGGTGACCGTGGCAGCTTCTCCGCGAACAGATCAATCTTGTTCAGGAACAGGATCTAAAGAAGACGAGATCAGCGGCTGGGCTTCGAGCGACGGCGCCGACAGAGACATACGATGGAAGTCTTGACGAACCACCGGGAGTTGCATATTGAGTCGAAGAGAGTCAACGCTTCTTGCATACGGTTCTTCAAATGGCATTAGCGAATAGTTTTGTCTGAATGGTGTATAGGGGACTCACGACGCTTTCATCCTCATACAGCATCTGGTCGTACTCGCTCAAACTGACAAGGAAGACGAGCGCGGTGACGTTCTCGAAACAGTGAATCCACTTTTTCCGCTCCGACCGTTGACCACCAACATCGAACAGCTTGTACGTAAGCTCGCCAACTTTGAACGTTGTCTCGGTGATACCTGTCGTCTTGACTCGTGAGCGGAGGATGTCTTGATCGGTCGGAATGTACTCCGGTGACGCCATGCGGTCAATCATGTTGAAGTAGTACACGGCCGAGTCATTCAGCTGGAACTCGCGGGAGCGGCCGACAGCCTCACGGACGCCATTGTCCATCCAGAGACCACGGACAGCGTCGGCAATGTCTCTTGGGAGCGTGTCGCCTTCGAGCTGCATAGGCAGAGCGAGGATGATCGACCGACGGGCATCGTTCTGGGGTGAGAGCTGGATATCCAATTGCGGCATGGCGTCCAGGATGGCACTGTCGGAATGATTAGACTTGGAGTCGGCATCGAACGCGGAGCGGCTAGCCCAAAGCGGGGAGTGAGAAGTGAACGCACCGCATGGACTGGATAGTGTTGGAGAAGATGATTTCCTTGTAAGAGTCCCGCTCAGAATCGTTATAGCCTCCATGGTGAATGAGCTTCATCTGCTTGAGGACAGTTGACTATGGTTTCGGGTTGTGTTAACAGCCTGTCGCTTCAGAGAAGAGTATGGCGACGCACCTTGCCCGACTCTCCAGCTCCCAGCAGCAACATCTTTATCTCGTTCTTCGCCATAGCTCTGTCCCGCTTGAGCTGATTCTCAATCTCGTCGTTTCCTATAAAACAAATTGAGGTCGTATCGACAAAACCAATGCTGACTTTGACGTACGGGCCTTCGCCTCATCATCACCGCCTGTAGACTGCACACAACCCATAGCTGAAACGGCGAAAAAACTGGCGGTTCGTTGAGTCTAGGGTAGGATGATATAACGAAATAACGAACAAACGAGCGGGAGGGGTTGGAGAGTACAAGGTCTGGAGAGGGTTGCGGGAAAGGAGGGATGACAACCGGAAGGAGGCGCGCGGAAATTGTTGATCAAACCGGTGACAAATACACATACACAATGAATCAGAAATCCCTTTTGAGGCAGTTCTCCGGTTTTCCCGGTAGCCGCCGGCTATGCGGCGCATAACGACTCCCGTCTGACACCATCCTCGCATTCACTCCTTTGTTTCATAAGTCTCCTTGTGTATTGACGACAACGTCCATCCTGAAAAACATGCCTTCGACTGCCTTCGACACAAATTAATGGTTGTTTTTGACCAAAGCCATCGCGCTACACGGATCCAACGTCGTGGAAACCAACGTTACACCTGGAGACGTAGAGTTCTCGCCGAGCCTTCGTAGCATAACATACAATGTATGTTCTTCCAGCCATCTTCCCATGTGCCTCTTCTAGAATCATCCTCGGCTAGACCACCTTGCCAGAGTAACACCGTGCATCTCACGAAGACCCTGCAGCTGGGCTCATCAACTCCTAAGGCACTTATTGGTGAACTTGAAAGCTAACAATATTGTTGTGAACGCCAGCAGCTACAAATTTAGGGAACTTTCGTACGCCAATGTGTTCAATGAACATTGAATAATGACCATGCAAGTGCACGTAGTCTCCCTACGTTCAAAATTTGCCATCCGGTCAGTTACCGAGAAACCCGGAATGTAAACCGTTCAACCACACAGTTCGGCTACGCGAGGCATGCCCGAACAATGCAGCTGCAGTTATAACAACAAAGTCCCATTTTACTCTGATAGTAAGCACTTTGGACTTTCTTCGTTAGTCACTTTGCCGGAGTGGTTAACGGGATCGCCTGCTATTCTCAGCTGCCAGCGGTTGTGCTTTGCACGCGAGTGTTCGAATCGCTCAGGTGACGCTTTTTTATCCATGTTCTTTTGCGCCATCTTCATCCGAATTAGTGTTCGGGTAGAAACTCATGTGTTATTAACCTGTCCTTTTTAACTTGGTTATTAACAGGTTAATAACGGTTAGAATGTCGAGGGGGGTTTTGGGGCTGTTAATAACTCTGAGGTCCCCGAGGCTAGACTGGCTTACCGTAAGGTTTCAGGGGCATTAACGTCGCTGCACAAGGGTACCCAGCCGGCTTACCCCGTCTCTGCAAGGCTGGGCTCGTTCGAGGTAGCTTTCGCGACTGCAGTCGTCAAGTTCCCACGGTACGCGCGAGCGTTGAAATCCATCAAGTGGTGGACGACGAGCTCACTCTTTCCCCGAAGGCAGTTCAGCTCGTACAGTCAACTCCCCAAGTCTCCTTTGTGCATTTCCTCCATTCTTCAACGCTCTCTCAACAAACTGGAGCGTCGCCACTGGAGCTGCACAGTGCTTGGGAAATTTTAGCGCTCCTAGTTATAAACAGTTAATAGCCCAGGTCAAAAAGGCCCTCTCGGACGCCTTAGTTAATAACCGCGGTCAGAAACTCCGCCGAGTTCTTACCCGAACACTAATCCGAATCGCGTATACTGCGGACGATCACTAACAGGAAGTCTTGGACTTTATATTACTCCCGAACACTGTCTTTCTTCCCAACGACATCGACGATGGCTGCAATGGCGGAGGTCAAAGGACGTTCTTGTCTGCTCCCAAGTATGCTGTGGTGGGCGCATCCCGAGATCAGTCCAAGTTCGGAACCAAGGTGGGATGATGTGGTGCATGGTGTCCCTGAATCGCCGCTAAATACAGTCCCCTACATTTGTTACAGGTGCTGAAGTGGTATCTTGCGCGCAACAAGGATGTGACGCCGGTGCATCCTGTATGTAGTACTTCATCGAAGGCATTGCAAGCGGTGGACCCTGGACCATCTGTAACTCTAACGACTTGAATTGCTCTACAGAAAGAGGACGAACTGGAAGGTGTTGCAACGTTGCGCACGATCTCAGACCTTCCCAGCCCATCGGAGACGTCAATCAGCATAATCACACCTCCCAAGGTGAGATGCTCTCGGTGTTCGTTGTGGTGCTGTATCCAATGATTGGTGTTATAGGTCACCCTCGGCATCCTGGAGCAGGCAAAGGCTATTTCCATCCCTGCGCTGTGGCTTCAGCCGGGAGCTGAGGACGAGGCGGTCATCAAGTACATCAAGGACAACGACCTCGTGAATAAAGTGATATACGGGGGCCCGTGCATCTTGGTCGAAGGCGATTCCGTCATCCGCAGCCTGCTGTGAGGATCGCACTAAGAAGAATGCATGTAAAGCACTAATGATTAAACCCAATTGCCACAATACATACGAAGTACACGTCGTGTTATGAGTGCGGGAATATCAGAAGAGCTCCGAGCTGGTGGCGCGCAAATCCAGCCTATGCTTAGTGGCGAGTCCTAACAGGTCCTGCGAGATGACTTATATACCACTGCACTAAGCTGCGGGACACTAGCTGAACAAAACTCAGTCCGCCGTGCTCCGACCTTCATGCCTTTAACAAACGTGGTTATATGACGACGTAGCGCATACTGAACATACAAATGAAGGCAAAAGCAGCGCATGCTCTATACAACCTCAACTCGTCTCTACTCTCCCTGATGTTCACCATGTTCTTTGTCGCTCGCGCCGCACGCCTAAGCCCCAACCTATCTCTCAGGGCTTTGAGCAGCATCTCCCCTCGAAGAGTCCCACCCAACAATGTAGACCTTACGAGAGATGTCGCCGCTTGCGGTGAGGGATGGGAGGCTGCCGTTGGGAACAACGGCATACGCCGATGCTTCGCAGCAAGGACTTGGTCTCGAGGTGAATGGGCAGTTGGCAAGCTGGCGTTTCCGGCAAGGCTGGAAGACCGCCGCCGCCGGACGCTCTATCATTTGGGCGGAATTGCTGGCCGTAGAGGTTTTGATACGTTATCTTGCCTCTAGCAAGGTTTCCAATCAGCAAGTCACCGCACTTTCAGACAACACCAGTGCCATTGGCTTGCTAGAAGGGAATGGCACGCCGACTCGGGAGACCAGAGATGTCTTGAGTCGCATCCAGGGCATCTGCAGGGCAAATGCGTTGTCGGTTACGCATGTTTGGGTCGATTCGAAGAGCAACAAGGCAGACGCACCTTCTCGCGGCCGCCTCGCAGCTGGACACGCGTCGCTTCCAGATTTTACACTACCGAAGCCATTGCGGAAAATTTTGACCCGCGTTGACATCCGAGGGCCAGAGTGATCCGCACCCCGCTGGTCTGTAGATGTCTCTCTTCACGATATTCTGTTGTACTGAAAGGGACACTAGATCTGGCCTCGTGACGAGTAGTGTTTCCGATCGCCTTGTATTTCCAGCCCGATCAACCTGACGGCGAGATAGAAGCTGTAGATCGTCATTGGTGGTGACCAGAGTCGGAAAGACAGTATGCGCGACAAGAGAAATACGCACAGTTGTACAATAGTTCTTTGTAGTTACGATATCTCTTGGCCATATGGAGCACTTCTTCTGCGTACTGCAAGAGGTCATAGGGTTCCTGCGGTTATCCAGGCGAGCTTGCGAACAATCCTGAACAGCTACCGGGCAGTTCACTTGTGAATACTGTCCTACTACTGTGTAGGGAACTTCCCCAGTGGCGGGCACTTTGACCTACGCAACACAGGAGCGGCTGCAACTTTATAAAACTATCGCGACTCGTGAGCTGGTTTCAATGAGGCTTACTGCATCTCTCAGCAACAAACATGTCCATGGCCAACGTGGTGGCGGACACGGTGTGGACTCGGAGGTGCTGCATCACCTTCAATGCCAAGGCTTTCTGGCGTCCGAGCGAGCAAATCACTGGGCTGGACCCAAAGTCAACCAAGCTAACTAAGCTGAATGGGTCTCGCTCCGGTAAAAGCCAAGGAGAAAGGAACAACAGAGGACAAGATGAGGTTCGAGCTGCTAGTAGGCGCCCATACTGCGGTGGCGGCCACGTGGCAGAAGGGAGCTCTGATCCAAAGCGCCCAGGTCGTTGCTCCTCTCCTCCACCTGGTAAGTAACTCAAAACCCCCTTGCATGCCAATGCTTACGGTACCAAAGTCTTGGAAAGGCTACCAAAAATGTGCAGCTGATTGTTAACAGCATGTTTGGAACCTCTGTGCTGGTAAGTTGGCGTAAGTTGCCAATAAGCTGGCGTAAGACCGACGTCGCTCAGAGTTAAACCCCAAAGCTGCTGGTCTTACGAAACAGAGGATTGCCTGGAGGCCAATTCACACAGTATGGTACGTAATAATTGCGCCCCTCCATGAGTTACTCAATCTTATCAGTCTCCTAGGACGCCGCTAGCTGTAGTCATCACGCTCTGGATGGCGAGCACAGGAGCGCAGACCTGCTGATTCCTCGGCGGCGCATCATGATGACGTGAGAACGCCACAGCTCGTTCGATTCCTACTACGTGTATACACGTGTCCGCATTCTGGAAGCTTGCTTGGGTCGCAATGCAGTACACGGACATGGCACATCTGTCCGCAACGCCGCCACGACCCTGCCTCTATAGCATTTCTGTGCCACTATCTCCTTTGCTGATAGTGCACAATACCGCCAGGCGACTGTCATCGCATCCCAGAAGAACAAACCCAATCGGTGCCTGCTACTGTCAATGTTCACTATGTGCAAGCTACTGACTGAATCCTGCTCCACATAGCCCGCTTGTTGAAAGCGCTCCGTACCGCCGTGAGTTTGAAACCTAGTACAGGCTGCGCAACCTGAGGACGCCGTACACGGTTCCCAATAGCTACTCGACAGCCTGGGAGATCGTTTCTACCGGCATAATTCTTCCTTTCTTGGTCCCCGGACAATGTGCCTCGTAACACTACGGAATGGCCACTACGCCGAAAGCCGCCCTGGTGAATTTTTGACCAATGCTATATAACCGAGCACCTAAAGCTTGTGGCTCTTGCAGCAAACGGGTCTTGCCGCGTATGTCCACCTTTCCTCGGACAAGGCCTCTACTGATACAACACTTAATACCTTTTAGACGGATATCGAGACATACCCTGTCATGAGTAGCAGGAAACAGACGTCCTATTCCTCGTACTCTCACGGTGCCGAGAGTCGACCTCCGGTCGATAGGGAAGCCTCCGAACGGCGACGGCAAAGCGAGCAGCGGCGGCCTTCTGAAGACGAGCGGTATGAGGCCACTGACACTAGTCACACAGCGGACTACTAAATTACCCCCTCATAGGACGCATACATCTTCACATTCCTACGACTCTACGTATCCCTCCGGGCATACTAGGGAGCGTCATACTGATCGAGAGAGTGGCCGCGGAGGCCATGCAGGACAGGATGGATCGGAATTACACAGCCGTCCTGTGGTGCACACTGCGAATAAACCTCGTTCTAATGGCGAGGAACGATTCGATGGAAGAACAGATGCTCGTTTTAGTGCCAGCGTATATCCCGCCTCACAGCGCTTGCAAGAGACGTATCCTCCGTGCGTTGTATTCTGATAGCCTCAGCTCCGTGTCACTCAACAATGTATGCCAGATCTTCGCGGGCTCAGGCTTACGAGAGCTCCGGTAATCCAGTGCCGACGAGTGGGCAGCCTCGTACAAGCGAGTATTACGAGGTCACGGAGTATCGGGACAGCTACCGCTCCAGTCATGAACCTGATGCCCATGCACAAAAACTTCACATCAATACCGCGCCGAATATCCCTCCGCGTCGACCAAGAGTTTGTCCATGAACAATAATGGTGGCGGTAGTGCCTACTCCCAGTACCCCGGACATGATTACCATCACCAGATGCAGATGTACGTTGTCTACTGGCGCATCGCGTTGGCTTGAACTCAATTCATGTTGTTGGTTTTTTTCAAGGGCCGGGCCCCACAACCACCAGTCGAGCGCGCGGCCCATCGTACCCACCTATGGAGCTGCGCAGCAACCTCCACCTCCATATTCACGTCCCGAGGCAGTAGGGCAAGGGTACGAACGTCCTGTGACCGGCACAAGGCGCGCCGAAGCTGGTCGTTCTGGCGATCGAAACCCGGATGTTACATATGCGTCTCCTTACGACGCCAGTCGGCATTACGGACAACAGGGGCAAAGCAAGGGGCGGGTGACTTTCACAGAGTCGTGAGTGGAAACTTGGATGTCAATTATGATAAACTGACAATTTCCGTAGTAACGAGTCTGCTCCCTATGTTGGGCCTTACTCCCACAGTAGGACAGCTGACGGCTCTGCTGGTCATCGTGCGCGCCACGACGACGAATTATATGCCGACAATGCACTGTCGTGAGTGAAGCATACACTCTAGCAGAGAGTTATGATTGATGTTTAACACACTAGTGTCACCTTCCCTTCATTATCGCTTGGCCCTAGCTCCCTTCCTTCGGCGTCGCTCGGGGACCCATCTAGAAGCAGGCGACAGAACGATGACCGAGGCGTCACACGTCCCGTCACTGTTTCTGCGCCCGAAAAAGAGCCATCCAGGCATTATAACTCGCATCGTCCTGACCGCCATCATCCTGAACGTCGAGATCCTACGCCGCCCTCTCCGCCGGCAGTCAAAGTGCAGTGGACGGAACCCGCTTTCAGGCAGCTCGACACTGTGAAGAATGATCCACGCTTTGGGGGAGACAAGAATGCAGCCATAGGGTGGCATGAAGACAAGGTCAAGGCGCACGCACGACAAGTAATGCCGAGCGCAACAAGGGCAAGGATAAGGTCTGTGCTCGACTACGGCAGCTCTACCGACATAGCTGATTGAGGTAGCACCTCTCGCAGGAAACCTGCCCATAGTGGCGGCACAGATGCCGCAGAGCGAGAGCACATCACCGTCACTTACAAGGAAGGAAACAAAGACCTTGGTGCCCACCACGTCTACACCTAATATTGAGACTCTACCAGAGGTGGAATCTCATGATGCTGCGTCTTGAAGATTTTGTTCTACGAAGCTTACATCCAACTTTTCCAGCGGCCGGGCTGCGTTTGGGCTGTGTATCTCGCTGTGTCTAGGCTGTGATAAAATTGATTGTGCATATGGCGATTCCTTGCTATTCTGTTTTTGTTTCCGATCATGTATATTATCGACGACGTCTTGTATGAAATGTGCGTAATATGAACATTAGTTGTGCACACGAGCCTATGAGCTCAGCTTTGATCAGTACTGCCAGTGGTATTTAGGCGCTTACACTACTAAGTCAAAAGTCCTTTGCTCCGACCGTCATCTCTCAGAAAACAGCGGGCATCTTGTAACGGTTCAAAAATCCACATTCATATTATCTGCGGCATCATAAAAACACTGTTACGGCCTGGTCGGTTAGCCTAGAAATTTCCTCCCATCCTAAATAACACTGATTTATCGCTTTTTACGCACAATTTTAGATGTTCCAGCTCTTTGATAGCACTCATGCGCTGCAGACGCAAAAACAAGCGGATGGTGAAATTGACGAGCACTCTAGACAAATAGAGGCGCTGCAGCATCATATCCGCTCTATCAGGACACGTCGGAATGCGCTAGCCCCTATCGGCAGGCTCCCGCCCGAAGTCCTGGCCGAGATATTCCACGAATTGGTATGGCTCTACGCGGACTTCTACGACCAGCATGAACCGGTGAAGGGCAAGCATCTGCGCCCGCAGTACTGGCTCGTCGTCACCCTGGTGTGCCGGTCCTGGCGCGACGTCTCTCTGCGCGCCCCGCGGGTCTGGAGCCACATCCTGCTCCGGCCGCAAGACTCGGAGCGTGCCAGGGAGTTCGTGAGGCGGTCCGGGCAGGCACCTGTCATATTGAAACAGCCTAAGGTGTTCGATGCACCCCTCCCGGCGGACATTCTCGAGCTGATCTTCGAGGCCCTGCCTCGCGCCCAGTACCTTGCCTGCTGTTTCACCGAGAAGCTGGTGCAGGTTTCAGAATCGCACAGTTTCAACGCTCCTCTGCTGCACAAATTGGTGGTATGATCGAAGCTCCCCTTGTCCCATATCTCGCTTCCAACTGTGTTCGATGCGTCCTGGCCGCGCCTGAGGCCTGAAGTCCCTGTACTTTGCGGACGGCTCTATAAACACCTTCCAGGCTCTAATCCGCCCGACCGTAACGCACCTCACGGTGAAGAACCTTCTGATACACCAATCAACAGCCACCTGGCTGGCCGTCCTCAACGAGCTCCCGCAACTTGAAGAGTTCGTTTTGTTCGGCGCCGTTGCACAGCTCAATACTCTCGACGTGCTGCCTCAACCCTCGCGGATCGTAACCCTACCTAACTTGGAGTACATCAATTTGGTGGATGGAGGGCCCGGCACTGCCTGCGCGGACCTCCTTAGGCGGCTCATGATTCCTGCCGGGGCAAAGAGATGCTTGTACGGCGATGTGGTGGGAACCCCGCCGACTGGAAGTTCATCTTCTCCGTTTTTGGCGGATAAATCCACCGGAAAAGGTGTGCTAGGCACGCCGGAAACAGCAAAAGCACTGGGCCTTTCCCTCAGCTTTTATCCTCAAAGAGCAGTCATGAAAGTTCACTCAAAGGCGAAGGAAGTGCGCACGGTCGACGACGACGAAGATGGAAGCGGCCTTGAGCACATCGACTGCATGGGCGCGGAGGACATCTACATCTCGTTGCAAGGCAACGATAGCGTTCCCGCCCTCCATGCTGAGCGCATCATCCAGTTGTTCTGCTCGGTCTATCCACTCTCGGATGTGACCGGCATCTTCACAGAGGCCGTCGGGAAACAGGAGCAAACCTGGGAGGCCCTATCGCAACTGCGCAGTGTCCGCGAGATGACCGTCGAATGGGGCAACTGGCCAATCCCCGCGCTGCTGCAAGTTCTCCAACGATCCTATGCCGGCGATGCGACACAGCAGCCGTTTCCTCGCTTGGAGGCCCTTCAACTGGGAGGCGTGCACTGGAATAAGAAGCATCGCAGCAAGCAGAGTCAGCGTGACAGAAAGGATTCGCTCCTACCTTCCTTGGTCAAAGCTCTGGAAGTCCGGCAGGAGCACGGGTTGGTGCTGAAGAGCTGCTTCTCCAACATGGGGTAAACATGAATTGGAAAAGGGACCGGATCGCAAAGGACATCGCTCGCTTGAGGCGGTTAGTTCGGAAGTCTGACTACGACTATGGTGATGATGGTGATGACTGTTCGACGTGTTCTGAAACCGAGGCTGAGTTGTCCAACAGCAGCCTTGGCTCTGAGATCTGAGAGCTCAGATGAAGACGAGACGGAGGAAGAGACAGAAGACGAGGGGGAAGATAGCGAAGAGGATGTTGGAGAGGATGGCGGCGGCGAAGAGTATGGACGCATGGATGAAGCTGAGAACGAGTGAGAGAACGCATGGACTCACCTGGCAATAAACCAAATTTCAATCTTGACCATGCTAAGCAGAACGTGACTGAGCGAATGAAGCAGGCTGCATCGTGTCTGAGAGCACCATTATGGAATTCCATGTTCAACCGTATATGATAACTTATAGCAAAATGTCCAAAGCATGATGAGTGCGTAAGCAAGTGGGGTCATCACATAGCGAAGAAGAGCGCAGATGCGATAGACAGCACGATGGATATCGAGAGCCCGAGGTTGAGCGAAAACGTGCTGGATGATGCGGCGTTCGTTGTGGATGTTGCACCGGGCGTGCTTCCGGAAGAGGTGCCTGTCAAAACTCGTGAGTCGAGATATGAACGGCAGGGCTGATAGAAGCATACCTGAACCAGTTGGCACAGGCGCACCAGTAGCGGTGAACGTCGCACTACCAGCACCGGCCGACGGTGTGCCTGAAGACGTGGAAGAGCGTGTGATATTGTTTGTGTTGATAGACGTGAAGGACATGGCGGACGGTGCGTTAGAGGGCATAAATGAAGTCGTTGCATGAGTGGTATGATGAGATGATGGTATCGTGGACGGTGCATGGGTATGAGTTGAGAGGTGCATGTGAAGAGAGAGCAAAAGCTGGTGAGGTTCACGAGAATGTTCAAAAACAAACGAGGACACATACCCGAGCCGCCTGCGGCGCTTGATAGTTGGGCAAAGCCTACCGAAGGCGGGTTGGAGCGGAAGACGGAGTAGACATTTTTCTATAGCCATACAATGAGCACGAATTCCTGAAAACGACGGCGAGAATCACATACCAAGAAAGTGTCACCAACAACCCAGCTGGGGTTGCCGCCGCCTGAGCCGATGTTGGAGCCAAGGCCAAGGTCGAAGATACCGCCCAGACACATGCCATCACCGACAGTACCAAGGTTCATGTCGTCGGTGCTGATCGGCCATGATTTGCCACCAAAGGACAACGACACCGAAACAGAGGTGGTGCATGCTGTGAGTGGCTGTGTTAGACAACATCAGTGGACAGAGTACAGACAACTTACGATAAGCGAAGAAGCCTTCCATCTGTCCGGACAGGGCCTGCGAGCCCTTGATGGCCGCATAGACAGCCTGCACACCGTCGGTAGGCCCACCGATAAGGGTCGTACCAGTGTCAATGGCAGAAAGCGCAGCATCTCCAGTTGAGATTTTCACGCTCTGGCTGTTGACCGTTACGCCTGCCAAAATGATCAGTAATAGATTTCATGGAGACGCTGATGGACATACTGGACAGCTCCAAAAGCCAGAACGTTGCGGTATCGATAGAGGTAGTACTGGCGAGGTTCAGGAACTCGATGTCCCCCGTGAAGAGCGAGCTGTTGGTACCGCCCAGAGTGAGGGTACCTCCAGGTTCCGAGTTCGTTGCATCGTTGACGCCCAAAAACCGTGTCAACCAGAAGGACATCTCTGGCTGAGCAAACTGTCCGGCGTTGACCAGAGCCTGCCAAAACGGAACGGCGCGAGTGGACGCCAGGGCTTGGAAAGACAGCCCCAGAATGCCAGAGGTCTCGCCATCGAGCAGCCCGTCGGTCATATCGGTGACTACAAGGAACGTCTGAGGGTTGACCGTGAAGCCGCCCATGCTGACGGTGTCCTGGGCGAGCGTTCCGGCGACTTCACCGCTGCCATAGTGGATCTGAACTTCGGAGCCCTGTCCTGAGGTCTGGGGCTGTTGTATCGAGCTAGACCCGGATGGGTTGAACGTGGGGACACCGCCGCAGGACTGGCAACCTGAAGACGCTAGCCAGAGATCTGACGACCCCGTGTCCAGTACGACGTTGAATGTTTGAGCGGGGTTCCGATGGATATCGCGCCGATGTAAGACGAATCAACATTCTAGGGAAATAGTATTGTGAGTACGAGGGAAACGGATAAGGTCATGGGCCAGAGGTTGAGCTGCGCGGACGTGATGGCTAGTGGATCCGCGATATCTCGTGTGTTCGTAGTAGCTGTTCTAGGCAGACAGCACTGTCCGTGGTGCCTCCAGAGACAAAAATAGCCTATGCGCAGCTGTGCACGCTGAGTATGGGTACACTTGCAGGACTGAGCATGTCCTAGGCATATTCATACGGCGAAAGGCTCGTGAAGCAGACGTATGAGTGGCATTGCGTTCGAACGTAGGGACTCACCGAGTTGATTGTCTGTATCCCAACAGTCTGACCAGCCCGCTTTCCATACTGCCGCTTCTTCGAATCCACGGGATGCGGCTTGTAACCGTATTTCACTTGCAGGAAGTCCCGGGTTTTGGCATAGTGCGCGGGGTCGATGACGTTGTCTCGACGGCGCGGGGTACGGCGGGTCAACGGGACATGGAGGGGCTCGGCGGCGACGAGGGAGACAAGGGCGAGTAGGGGGTAGAAAGGATGTGGGTAACATTATGAGCGTAAACGAGAGCGTCCGGACGCACTGGGCGTCGAGAAAGAGGGAGAAGGACGGCGGAACCGTGAAGGCGGTGGGAGAGTACTTATTTGAAGTCAGCCCTGCCGGGTTCTTGTGTGTGCGTCACAGTCACAGAACACAAGGCTCTTCGGAAATGATGGTGATGTGTTTGGATACCTCCGAGAGTTTGACCAGCAAGACGAGAGACAGAGAGAGAAAGTAGGAGAAGTCGCTTGAGGTCAAGGTCCAGCCAAAGCCACAAAAGCGGTTGCGCTTTGGTTGCGCTCAGCGGTTTCTAGGCCGTCCCCCGAAGACAAGCGGGGCGTGTCACGACATTGTCACATGCGTGACTTTGTGACAGCGTGATGGGCTACCTGTGTTCGCCAAGGCATCCGGTTCGATGCTTGGCTCGGGAATTCAGTCGGCGAATCTCTGATGCTGACATGTAGGCTTGGGGACTTGGCTAGGTGCCTCGACGGTGCCTCGGTCGAGGACAGTATGCGTCTATGATCTGCACGGGGCGCAACCGCTGACTCGGGCGTGATGTCGCCTTGGGAGTCAAAGGAAAACGCGCAGTCCATACTTGATCTGTATTCGACAATT